>JAQGBA010001525.1:0-14133 GCA_034698125.1 Prionchulus punctatus | reverse complement strand
TTTGTCCATTAATAAGTGTCCGTTTTCGAAAAAATAATTTAATTCAACACAATTAAATTTATAAAATTATAACACATTTTAATGTTTAAATTAAGGGTAGTACTTTGGGAAGCTTCCTTAAATTTTATATCGTCGGGATCGATATGTGGTTTAGCATTATCTTGTACAACTTAAGTTTTCATAAAACCACAAATCGGACACTTATTTCGGGACAGAGGGAGTACAATTTTACCACTTCCCAGCGCTGCTTAAATACTTGTCCCACTTGGCATAGATCATGTGAGTCTGAATCGTCGTTTGCCATCCTAAAAAAACAACTAAATTTAATGAAGTAAAATTGATTGGAAAAAGTTTCGGGAACTAACTTTGTTAGTATTATTATAGAAAATAAATTTAGTCGAAAGGAGAAAATTACGACACGACCGACCTCCGCGCAAGCCAACATCAACTCTCGTGCGCGCGCGTGCAATGAAAGTTATTACCTTCTCGTTGATGAACATTAAAACGGCGTTTTTTGCGTAAGAACGTTCTTACGGAGTCCGTTCAGAATCGTACATACTCAATTCGATAATTTTAGGTTGATTTTGGGGAGCAAATAAACAAAACAAAATCTACCGACCCAGGGCACATCATAAATTATCGATAAGCAAAAAAATGACTCGCGCAGGATTTTCTTCACGCAGTCCGTTATCCGTTGGATGATGTTTAGATTTTTTATGGTGTTATCGAAAGACGTTAACTTATTTCATTATCCCGAACAAAATCGTAACGTTAGTATCATATTTCGGTTTCTTGTTGTTGTTGTTGACTGTTCGTTTGCTCGTTTTTCAGGTACAGTGAAAATAACAGTGTTCAAACTCATATCACGCGTTTCGTACAACTGTTAGAATACTAATTCGGCTTGCATACGCCCTGAGAATGCCTTAACGAGCGTTTAACTGGATTGATTCATTCGGAAATTATAATACTTTTGTTGGCAATTGAGTATAGATTGTAGTTGCCTGTTGTGTTGTCCAACAACTTCGAAGAAGCCTCGAATATCAAAGACTTTATGGTCTGCAAGCTTCGATATTAGAAGATGAAAAAACCGACTGTCCCAACAATTGCGATGCGTCTTATGACATCTGTGACCTAAAAAAGTATTTTGGTGTGCAAGTGTTAGCCAAAGTATTTCTTGAACTTGCCACTCCCGCGGGATCCGGGATGTATATATGGTTAATTAGGCATGCTTATGTCAGAGTGTTGAATACTTACCGACTGACTATTATAATATGTCTTGATCACAAGCAAAATATGCCATTTTTTCTCATAACCCACTCTCATAACTCCCTCGGAAATACCCCCTTCTCAGAAATAACTCCCCCTCGAAAATAAGCCCCTGGTCGGACTCATTCAAAATAATATATCTTCCCTTAAAATTACCCCTCCCCTTTTGTCACCTTTGCTCCGCTAACTTTAAAAGACAATTCTTTTTAGTTTTAAAAAAGGATGTTAAAATTAGATAAAGGTAATGATGTCGAATTCTACCAGAGAATGATGATTTACAAAGCAAAACCAATAGAAAATGCACCGAAAAAGGCTTGTTTCTTGGAAATTTCCAGTGATTTTTAGTCATTGAAACAGGCTGAAAATGAAAACCCTCCTCAAAAATTATCCCCTCGAAAATACCACACCGGGGCCGGGGCCATTCGAGATAAAATAACCCCGAGGTTTATTTTCAAACCGTTACACTAACACTATAAAAATGAATATTTATGCACTAAATTCCTATACAGATTCAGATTAGCATAGCAAGTTGTGGTCTCTTACTGTAGTTATCCACGTCTCTCGGACACAAGCGAAGTATAACACTACAAAAAATGGATAATTAACGCACTAAATTCCTATACAGATTCAGATTAGCATAGCAAGTTGTGCATAGCAAATGAGTACGGCACCTTACGTCATATCGGTCCAGGTAAAAATTATTTAGACTTATAACGCGTAACGCAATAAAAAAAATGTTATTTGACAGAAATGGAAGCCAGCGTTCGAAAACCATCACCGACACCCATGGATACTTGTACGTTGTACTCGTATCTTCTTACCAGTTAGGGGCCATGCACAATGACATCATGCAAAATTTTTCAATGTCATGTCATGCATGTCACTTTTGCTCGGACCCCCCCCTAGCATGATATCACTTTTAGCCAGACCCCCTAAATCAAAAATTATTTATATGATCCATGTCTTCATTTAGTTAGTATCAAACCGAAATAAGAACGTTTTGCTTTGTGTGTGTTTTGAAGCAGACAACGTATCTTCTCTCAGCTTTCAGCGCGAAATACAGTTTGAAAGTTTGAATTTTGACTCCATAGTTTACACTTGAAACACTTACACAACACTTTACACGAAATGATGTCACTTTTCTCAAAGCCCCCCACCCCCATGTCCATTTTTTCTAAACCCCCCTCCCCCCTTGCGTGATGTCATTTGTGCACGGCCCCTTACCTAAAATCACGTTTTAATTGTAGAAATAAAAGCCAGCGGTCGAGCGAAATTATAATGTCGGTCAAGTTTTTCAATTTCAAATTTGCTTTCGTCGTTTACGTTGTCAGTGATTAAATTTGTTCGTCTATTGTTGTTTAAACTTTCTTTTTTCGTGTACTGTTCATTTATCCTGGTGTTTCAAACTTTTAACTATTTTAATTTTATACTTTATTAA
Organism: Prionchulus punctatus; assembly: GCA_034698125.1. Taxonomy (NCBI): domain Eukaryota; kingdom Metazoa; phylum Nematoda; class Enoplea; order Mononchida; family Mononchidae; genus Prionchulus; species Prionchulus punctatus. The sequence continues at coordinate 11,429 of JAQGBA010001525.1, read as the reverse complement.
GATTTTGTTTAATTTTGTCCTTGAGTTTACTAATCCTTTCACAAAATTAGTTCACAAAAAACGAGAAAATTAATTTACACAAATCTCAAATTACAAGAACTGAAAAGCAAATCCATTTTTGATCAGTTATGAATTTTTCCAATTGATTTCTCAGTATGTTATATAGAATCAAATTCTACACAACAAAAATCTTCAAGAAATATTGAGAATTGATCGATTTATCCAACATTGTAAATTTTAAACTGTATAAAAAACACCGCAAACCTTAACGCGCGCGCACTAATAAAAACCCAGAATGTACTTCACACTTATAAAGCTCGATATCGAAATAACATCGTTTTTCTTCAATTTCAATTATTTGAGAACACTATTTTCAACAGTTGAGCTTATTTATTTCAACTTTCATTTTATATCGAACTATGTATTTTGCGTTCTGTTGACTATTACCATTGTTACTTTTGTAAATCAATCTGTGACAAAAAAACGCTACAGAATATAATGTATTTATAATGAAACCAACGAAAAATACTCTATAACTGCGGACATCTTGTATTTTGACTTTGCTTGTTTTTTTTGATTGAAACAAAAGCCTTTTCGCACCACGGACGTTTTTAAAAAATGGAACCACTATTTGGTTATTTTACTTGAAAAGGCAACTTTTCAAGGGAATGCACTGGAAAAACGCAGTGGCCTGAAAATAATGCAACTTTTACAAAACAACTGGAGCGAGTAACAGACCTTGTTTTTTGAATTCACATTGTATTAGCCATTTGACTCTTTTTGGGCTACATTTATGTTTGGTTTAAAACCATTAAATATCTGTAAAGCACCATTTTTGTAAATATTTTTCAACACAGTAATTGTCGTTGGCGTTCAATAAAAACATGCGAACGTGGTTCGCGGGCGCCGTCGACCATAGCGGTATGAATGGACTGGAGTTTAAAATGTTACGCATAAGTTCATTGTACTTGTCATTTGTATAACCATAATTGCCCAATGGACCGTGCATTTCGACGGATAATTGGCATACAACGATTTCATTAGATTTTGCAATCGAATTTGATCCGAAAAACAATGGTAGAATCTCATATTCGGCTCCTTCGTTATCCATGAATAAATAATCTATTTTCCTACGTTTAACGTTTTTCGTTAGAAAATCGACGAACGCCGTCGTCGGTACGGCTTTCGTGGCGTAGTCCCATATACCCGGACCGACGAGGACGCTCGCGTTGAACGTACCGGTTTTGGCGCCGACCGCCATTTCAAAATATTGCCCAACTTTTTCGAATATCGTTCCAACTTTTTGCAACGGATCGGCGCCGAACAATCGACACGACGGAAGCAATTTCAAAAGTTTTTCCTCGGATTCGATGTCGTTGCCGATGCCTAACGTTACTTCAACGCATTCGGTTTTCGCTTTCGAAGGATCTTCTTCGTCGTTTCGCAACGGCGGCAATATAACCAATTTAACATCGTCTTTATTCGGAAGATAATTTACATTCATCATGTCGAATGTCGACTGACCGGCGCAAGTAGTTTGAGCCTCGTGAGCGTGAGTCCAAGCGCTTCGACGCGAATCGGAACCGAGATATTTGACGACGCATCGACGATAAGATTGTGCCCATTCTAACCACGGTCGGCACTTATGGTGAACGTCAATAGTCGCCGTCGTCTGCGTTAATGAACCGAAATTAAAACCGACGATACTTTTAGACGGCCTATTTTGAGTTTGAGCTTGAAATAAACCCAATATAAATATAAACGAAACGCACATTAAAACTAGCCCGGTTTTGACCAGTCGATGTCTCGAATTGAAGATATTGTCGGTCAACATTGCTGACCTGAAAATGATTCAAAAATATGACATGCTAAATGTCACAAACAACACAGATCTTAGCTGCAGAACTGTATCATCGGAAGACGGCGTGAATTTAGCTTACTGGACTATTTGCATCATTTGCATTTGCATTCATAATTCAGTAACAAGAATTGTGGAAAAAATTTGAACAGTAACAGAATATATCTGAAATCCTACATTAAAATAATCCGGTGCAAACTATTACTAAGTCAATTTCATAGAAAGCCTATTGAAAATGAATTTTTTATATATCAAACAAATGATAGTAATTTGGGATATAATTGAACATGGATAATCGATCCAAACGTACCAATTATATTTCGATCTGACATCGATATTCTTCTTCGAGTGAGGCAAGTCAAAAGGCAGATGACAGAATAAATTATCATGTAACGCATTTGAGTTATGTTTATCGATATTAGTTAATTCTATCGGTTGTACAGTTAATAATCCCATATTTTAGTCTTTTGTGCGAATGCGAGCAAAAATCCAACCGTACACGAGTTCAATAATAAAGCCGATGCTATGAAAAATGAGAAAGGCAATTCGCCCTGGTAACTGGTTCCGAGATCATCTCTGTAGACTATGGCAAACAAAAGATATAAAATCCCAACTTACTGAAAACGTATGGAAAAATTGAAACCAATAACAATAATTATGATGTAGATGAGGATAAATCGTGTTTGATGACGTTTTATTCGACTTATGAATAATACGCGTTAATGACACTACAGATATCGTTTCAGAATGTGAAACATAAATTCGACGATCCTATAACTAGTAACAAACGTCATTTCCTGTGTATTTTGGTTATACGCGAGCTTCGTGGGCCTCCGAGGCCCTCGAAAGCTTATGTTAAAAAAATTAAGTCGGTCGAAGTGAATTAGTTTGGAGAACCGAAACGGAATGACGTCTGGACGGAATGGAATGGTTTACGCGCTCGGTTTCGCATCGACGACGATGGATTACAGAGGGTAAAAGGGGAGCCCGGGTCCGGGCCTAATACGTCGGAACGAAGTAGAAGAACGGACGGACCGTGGTGTTCGTCCGTTTGTAAAAAGCGTAAAATCGAAATTATTCTCTACACAGAATGAATCCTAAAACACCCAAAAACGAACGTTGACATCGCGCGCCGAAAATCGTTTCGTGGCATTCGATGTGACACGTTTTTTTCTTCTTCCTCTCTTGTCGATTACGTAAAAGAATTCAAATGGTGCAACCTCGAAAATTCGACTCATCTAATGGTCGCGGGACAATAAATGTGTCCGGCTATTGAGAGGACGGGAGAAAAAAGGACAAACGCAAACCCGTACCATTATTATATTCATAGACAGTGCAAAAACTTTCGATGAGTATAACAAAAATATACTTCAACAAAGCAGAAGGTGAATATCCATTTTGAGGTGATACCGCGCGCTATTTTCAATGACACAATACAGTCTCATATATTTACGAATCGTCGATCAGGTTTTTTACTTATTTGTCCTCAAAAAGATTCATATTTTATATTTTTGATGATGTTAATGTTGTGTCGCAAATGTTGTTCATTTGTAACCCGTGCGAAAACGAGCTGCGATTTATTTGTTAGCTTAAGTGAACGAGAGTTTTACAGTGAACGTTTTACAGAGATAGAAAAAAACAAGGGACTAACGAAAAATACCGATTTAATTTAATTGCATGGTTTAAAACAATTATACCTTAAGTACATTCCTGCACACAATAAATCCGAGTAAAACTACAGTATTTGATTACTCATTTAACATTTCAACGAATACAAGCAGCTTTTTGTTTTGCCAAGAACAAAGCTAGTCGCGTAATGCACGAGAACAAAAAACGCTTTGCAAAAATCTCTACCAGTGAATTTTTGACTTCGTGTTTTTTAGCCGTGTCCTTGAATGCTAATATTCTATTCCATGCTTATTCGTGTGAAACGAAATTTTTATCAGAATGCAAATGTTGAGTATAATGGACTTTCGTGTTAATGCAATAAGCGAAATGAAAGCGATTTTAGTCACGAAAAACCAACATGATAATGATAAAATGCATATAAAACGGCTAAAAATGAACTCGATAAACTTTCAACTGAACATAAAAAAATCTGAAAGTTTAAGAATATAATTTTCGCTAATCAAAGCGAAATAATTATCGAAAACTTTTTAAGTTCGTAAGTAATAATTATACATATTTTTTCGGCACTCCGTCTTCGGCACGAACAACTTTTCGCAGTTTAACAGCTGAATATGGATTGTCTCTGAAAAAGATCATAACTTTTGCTTTTTTTACTTTAAATATCGATATTTCAGCGTGCCTATTTTTGAACCAAAATTTTGCCTAATTTACATATCACGAAAAACATCAAACTGTTGAAAAACTGTGCAATTCACCTTGGAATAGTATCGAAATTTGTTGTATGTAATTCTGGTCGAGTTTTTTCTGTAACCATAATCGTTGGCGGCGCAGTAATTTTTTCAATAGGTGTCTGTTCAATGACGGGCGGCGGCGGCAGGGGCAAAGGGGGTGAAGTTTTTTGCGGTTTCCATGCAATATTCGATGCTAAAAATAAAACACATTTTTATCATATAAAAAACACTTATTTCAATTTTAACGTACAAGAAACGTAGATTTGCTGCGGTTTCGGTTCAAATTTTATTCTAAACAATAAGACAGTGCAGTTAAAAGTTATGTGTGAAAATAAAGACTACACTTTGCTTACAGTCCTTTCAGTTTGGGAGGATCTGGAGAATGTCGCGGTTGTTCAGGAATTGGCGATTTTTGTTCATGCACAGGTTGCAGAACGCCGTTCGAATGCGGCACATTTTTATCCTTTCCAGCTTTCACGAAGGATGCTGGAAACCAACCGCGGCTGACAAAAAATATGACTAAGTTTAGATAGTGACGGTTCCGAAAGTGGTAACGTTATATTTACTCCTGCGTTCTCATATTTTCGCCAAATTTCCATCCAAGTTTTCCATCTTGTATAATTTTGATTTGGTCCCCTTCTCGAAAATCCATTTGATTCTGCGAATTAGCATTGTAAGGATATGCAGCTTCGACGTATTGTTCAACGAAGGACTGCGGTCTTTCCCAGGGTTCCTTTGCTGCGATTACTAAACGATTAGGACTGGGAGCTTGAACTAAAGTTGGCGGTGGTACAGAATGAACATGAGGGGCAGACGGAGGTGGTTCGTTTCGGAAAGGTGTCGGCGGTGTTTCGTGTTTTAAAATTGAACGAATACTTTCAGCCGGTGGCGGAGGTGGTGGTTGGAAAACAGCAGCCGGGCGTACCACCGGTTGTACGTCTTGCACTTGCCAATGATGCTTAAAAACGGTTTCACAATTTGAATGAAAATTTATTACAAATCAACAAAGATTACATCTTGTACCGGTTCCTGTTTCCTAAATGGATCGGATTGACTCGATGTTTCGACACGATTTTGTGTTTGAACTTCTTTTTCCAAATGAGTTGGAGTTGGAACCGAATAAATTGGCGATACTTCCACCTCCTCGTGATTTATAGTGCTTTCCATCAATGGTTTCATGGATTCGGGTAGCGGTTGAAAACGCAACAATTTCATTTCACCAATTGTTTCTTCGGGTTCATGCTGGGGTACCGGGCTAGGATTTCGACTGCTTTTTTTCGTACTGCCGCTCAAATCGCTTTCGCTACGATCGTCGAAATTTCCGTTCGGATTTCTGTGCACTTCGACGTGATTATTGTAGTTTTTTGTCCCTGTACCGAACGGAGTATCTTCCATCGGCAAGTCGTCGATGAAAGTTAAAATTCGTCCTGCCAGAATTTCCGGATTCGTGCACATGTCGCGCCATTTTTCGACGTTTTCTTCGAACAATAACAACGCCTGAAATGAAAGCAACCGTGGTCGAAATGTGATTCCAGTTGCAGCTAGCCCGGACAACGAATGGCGCCCAGCAAACGCGCGGTCGTGATTCGGATTCGTTTTCTATTTACTCCTTCATTCATTTTTATCGTTCTACGGAAGATTACTGTCGATGTAAACGTTTACTTGTCTGTGCAACTTTATGTACAAAGTGACAACGGCGACGTGTCGTTCCAACATAAACAAGTAACGTTTTTTTTCTTCGTTCGTCGCTTTTGTTAATCCGTCGGTTTTCAATTTCAACAATTCTTCGGTAATACCGTTGACCGGGATGCCTTTCTGGATGAGAAAATTTCAAGTATGTTTTTCGTACTTAGAAAGGTAAAAAGATGTTCAGTTTGTGGACGACATCTTACTTTTCGGTTACCGTGGATTCGCTTTTCGATCGTCTTCTGACCACGTTGAAACGCTTTCCATTGTTCCTGCAACAAATAAGCCGTAAAAAAAGTTACGATGTGAACAAAAAAATTTTACATTTAAAACTTTGGTGTCATTTTCTAAATTAGTTTCCGTTGGTGCTAAAACTTGCATGCCAATAAACGCAATCTGAAACAAATAAGGAAACCATAAAAGGAATAATATTTTATGCAAAATTTTTTGTTACAATCTCTTCATGATCTTTATTCACTTCTTTCCAAGCGTCGCAAAGTTGTTTTAACGATGTGCCTAAAATTAATTTCATTGCGCGCAATATAATACCACTATTTGGTCAATAGTAATAGAAAAATATCATTGTTTCACAATTGAAAACCTCATTAATTCCCTCCATCCGATGCGGATATCTCAACTTCGATGTGGGATGTGTTTAACGTTAGTTTATTTAGATAGGCATGGAAGTCTTCGTGTTTTGTTATTTTCATCGAAACTTTGGGTGAGCCATGAAAATGATCGTATAATACAGAAACGAACAAATAATGTGGCGGCATTTCGGGCATTTCGGGAATGTAAAGGTTTTTTCGTGGGAAGGTATTGAAAACTTTTCAAGCAAAAAAGAAACGTTTACATATGAAACATTTATGGACGTGCCAAGCTACTGTTTATTTGTCAAACTTCTTTATTACCCGAGGTGAATGTACGCACGACTTACTGATTTTATTAGTTTCGCCTTTACTCTGTAACCCGGTCGTAGCAACTTTATTTAGATTGTCTACGTAGACTTTACTGGCGTCGTTTAAAGCTAAAAGTGTACAAAATACGGAGAATTGGCTAAACATATGAATGCAAGATGATGAACACAAAAAGTTTCATGTGCGTATAGAAAGATTCAAATGTTTTGTTCATGGCTTGTGCTTAATTTTGATTTCAAAGAGCATCCACAAAACAATAATTAACTTACTTAAAAATGATTTAAACAAATGTTTTCCAGAAAGTACCACTTGTTTAGCAGCCGGGTCAAAATTGTCCAACAGATTCTATCCAAAAAATGTCGCTTAACTTTTTCGTCAATAAAGAATGACTTTTGTAAAACAATACTTTGTAGGTATTATCCACTTGTCGCTGAATTTCTTGCAAACTTTCGTTGGAAATCGATGAATCGTTGAGGGACATATTTGAAGTAGAAACGGGCATAATTATGATCCAATTATCGTCGACGTGAAGTTACCAGGAGAGCACTTAAAATAGCCAAATATAATAATTTCGAGTACTTTTAACTAAAAAACTTGTCATTGAGACCGTCGGTCAGTCATCAACAAGTATACAACTTTTGAGTACACGAGTTAAAACGTTTAAGGGGGGGAGGGTGTATGTATAAAGTTTCAGCCGTATTTAACTAAAGAAATGTACCGGTTCGGAGTGAAAACCCGTTAAAACCGTCAATTGGATTGGTGCACCCGAAAAATTACTCACGTAAGCTTAAAAATTGGCAAAAACGTTTTTCGTTTAGCACCAACAACTTACTAAAAATTGTTGTTATTATTAGACAAGCGTTAAGATTTCAAAATCGCCCTGTTCGGGTGCTTTAACAAGCTTATAAATGACGTGCATTTTTCGAAACTGTTAGCTAGTTTTGGTGGTTGACATTTGTTAAAGCTATTTTAACGGTTTGTATTCTGCCTTTCTAAAGTCAAGGCGTTGTTGGGTTATCTTCAAAAAAGATAATTTTACGACGACATTTTTACACATTTGTATTGCTAACGATGAACGATTTTTGCACTAAAGGCGTGTTCAATTTTTAACATTATCAGACTTTTATCACTGAAATATTTTCAGGAGACATGTCAAAAAAATTTTCTTAAAATTTCGTACACTCCCAATGTAATGCCAGCTTCTTTATAATTATCGTCCTGCTGCTAACGTTGAAATTAGAACTCAATAAAATAAATTTGCAAATTAAAATTTTCGTTTCAGTTTCAGTTCGAATTCAATTGAAAAAATAATTAATCGATTTTCCAAAGTAGCAAACATACATTTTCGATTCAATTTTGTCCACACAGAAGTGCTGTTTGTGAAATCATCGAAACTATGATTTTAAAATTAGAAATATTGCTTTGAATCTGTCCCGTCTGTTAAAGTTCAGGCAATAAATTTAAAACGACGAAAATACCATTTTTTTCAAAAATCCTTTTCGCGATCAATGCAATGAAATGCTTTAAAAATTGTAATTGTAATTTATTCGTGCAAGCAGAAGATTAATGCAAAATAATTAACTAATACGGAGTCAGTAAATGCTTAACACAAGAACGGCTGGAGTCGATAAGACTCAAAATCGCCGTCCTTTTATAAAACGAGAAAAATTAAATTTAGTAACAGCTTTTTTAAAACGATAAACGTTTAGCAATGATGTGATATCCTCACCAAACAATACGTAACAAAACGATAAAAGTACGAATATTTTAGCGGATCAGTTTTACATGAGAATCGGTGTAGTTTGTTAGCATTCGATTGCGAGACATTAGAGGTGCACGCACAACATAATCATTTAAACTATAACAAAGCATATTATGAAAAAGTTTGTAAAAATATATCAAGTCGAGGTGAATGCGACTTGTCTCGAGCCTTTCTAAACCAAAATATACTAAACGCTGATCGTAGCTAAGCCCCCCGACACTCGTTAGCCTGCCAATGAAATATGCTTGAACACTCTCGATTTTATCAATTAAATAAGTAAGATAGGGGGATCATATCATACTTGAGTGGCTGTTTCTAAAACTGACCTGACATAAACTTTGTAGCGCGTAATAAAAAGTGATCTGATTTTGATCTAAAACATTTGAAAATCAGATGAGATCGTTGTATTGCGGTTGAATTTTAATTTGATATCCAATTCAACTCCAAAATCTCTACAAGTTATCGACCATTGGAATGACAGAATTGCCAATTGAATAACAGACATTTTGACCTTTGTCATAGATTTAAAGTATGTTGCATTTATGTAATGCGATGCGAAGCTGATTGATATCAGCCCAGGCGACAATTTTAAAAATAGAATCATTTAGTGAATGAAAGTTTGAAGAATGAGAACCAGAAACGTAAATTTTAGTATCATCAGCATAAATTTTCATTTTGGAAGGAGAATGAATGCATTTTTCTATGTCACTTATGAAAATATTAAATAACAGCGGGCCTAAAACCGACCCCTGCGGAATACCGCTACACACTCAGATTCGTCCGATAGAACTAAATTATCCAAACGTACTCTTTGAGTCCTATCCGATAAGTAGTCCCGGAGCCAATCCAATAGTGTGACCTGTATCCCGTAGGCATTCAGTTTATGAACAAGTTTTTTATGGCTTACAGTGTCGAAAGCCTTTTCGATGTCGATGTAGCAAACATCATCAGCTTTATCCCTCGCGATAGCTAGGTCATGTACAGTTTGTAGCAGTTGATCGGTTATAGATCTATTTGGTAGAAAACCGAACTGATTAGTGGGCCACAAACTGTATTTAGTTAAATGGTCAACTAAAGCGTCCGATACTACACTTTCCATTACTTTAGCACTCGCGCAGTTAATGCTGACAGGACGATCATTTTGTGCAAGGTTCGGGTTTGCCTTTTTTAGTAGTAGTTTCATGTAAGCAACTTTTCATACTTTAGTTATCTCTGCAAAATGCAAAAGTACGACAAATATGAAACTCCACATGGTTCTATCGATCAGTCAGACCGTTGTGAAAATGTTCCACTTCAAGCACAAAACCAAACGACGATTATTAGACAATAGATGACCGAACGACGATTATTAGACAATAGATGACCGAACGACGATTATTACACAATATGAAAGTTTACCAACGAATATTTGATGAAATCAATTTTGACAATAAACAACATTCAATTTGAACCTTCGGGAATTTATACATGTCAAAGTTATAAAGCTAATAATTCAACAACTGTTAGTGCTAACTTGCCAGTTGATGTATTGACGGTACTTCCACTCTGGATCAGCAATAACAGTTCGCCCTTTGAAGAATCTTTCAATTACACTTATTCTGCAGCTATTTTTTGCGATGTCTATGGCGAAGCCATGCCAAATATTCAATGGTTCAGGAACGGAATTGATATCACAAACACAACAGCGAACAACGGAATCAGTTTCGAAAGAAATAACACCTAAAATAGGTCGAATGGTTACCGAGGTAGGAGGGATTTACACGTGTAAAGCTTTCAATTTTGCTGGACAAGAAGTTTCGAGAACCTTCAAACGAAACGTTCTGGTTGGTTTTCCGAATTATGCAATTGCAGTTTTAGCTTGCGGCGTTGCAATTGTTGTGTTGGCATTTACTGCATTCGTCGTTTATAAGCAATCCTCCAACAATTCAAAGTTTAAAAGAAAATCATCCAGTCATGAATTGCAGAACAAGAAACCCCGATTACATGTGGGCATCACCAAGCAACGAATTTGAAATGAGTAACAATTAAAGCAAAGCCGAAAATAGACAAAACTATCTTTTGTTAGGACGTTTCGAAAACAGAGTGTGTTCAATCGTAAAAGTGCCGATTGCAAATTTTCCTTGCTATAATACGTTTCTGTGATTATTGAACAAATATAAAAGTGCTCTTGTTATCGTACTAGCTAATAAATTTTTTTCATAATCGCCAACGATATTATTGGAAGTTTTATCATATATCTTCCTAAAAGCGGCTAAAAGTTTAAAATAAACTTCTCCCGTCTAGGATATTTAAAAAGTTGCACGAAGATGTTTCAGAAAAGAAAATCCTCATTTTAACAAACGAAAAGAAAGTGAGATACCTTGGTAGATGGAATGAAAATTACACTAGCTTACATCTGAAAGTTAGTTTGAAGCAGAAGTGGTTGGCATCCACGCTCTCACTGTAAAATATTGAAAAAAACCTGCGATTGTGTTTTTCGCTGACGAATTTTTTTATTATTATTTTATCATTTATGCGAACGATACGAATCACACACACCCACTGCGTTTTTCTTGTTCATAATTTTAAAAACCTGTTAACAACGCCTTTCTTTTGCTTTTGGCCCGAATGTTTTATTCAAAGAAAATCCGTGATCGCAATAAATTCGCCAAGATCCTGCTACTAGGTGCGACACAGTTTCCTCATGTTGGCCGCATAGTCTACACTGTCCATCTCTTGTACATTAGTGTCCATGTAGTGTTTTCTCCTGCCAACCATTATATTTTTGCATTTATGTTCTCCACTCTGTTGAACAGCTTCTATAAGTTTATCTTTCTTCTGCTCAATGTAGTCTCGAAGGGTCAGTT
>JAQGBA010001524.1:0-14145 GCA_034698125.1 Prionchulus punctatus | reverse complement strand
GGCACTTTTCGGCACTTTTCGGCGTTTTTACGCGCTTTTCGAGCCAAATGCAGACAAGCACACAAGTTGTGATAAGTAGCGAAGTGAAACCGGCACGATCGATGTGCAGGTTAGGTTGGTACCAGTAGGGTCGCGCCGTGGCAGCCCTAGTTTAAGCTTGGATCTCGACGATTTGCTCAAAGATTGAAATTTGTTCCATTTCGTTGGAATTTCGTGTCGCCATTTTGCTTTATCGACGACGAATCTCATTTCATTTTGTTGTTTTGTTCTTATTTTTGTTGTTGATTTTTTAACTTGCTGTTTTTCGATTTTTGTTTTTTGTTGCTCAACATGATGCAAGGTTTAAAGGTAATAAGCCCTTCATTCTCCTTTTTTGTTTCTCATCAGTTATTCATTGATTTACTGCCAATTTTGATGCTCAGGTTTGTTTTTTTCGCGTGCAGAAAAACGTTTTGCTAATTTGCATTTGTATTTTTTTTGATAGATGTTAGTTTTTAAATTTCGATCGTGTTTCGTCATTTTAGAATTCGGGAATACTGATTGATGACATATAATAAATTAAATAGACCAAAAAAAAAAAAAAATTACTACCCTAGTGACAGTCGTGGCATCTAAGGAGTTATGCAGTCAGCTCCTTAGAGAACATTCCCTACCAACATTATTACAGGAGATACATACACCTGTAAGTTAATATTTTGTTTCCATATTCAAATTCAGATATCAATACAGAGAATTCATTGAGCGCCATCCAACACAGCTAACTTAATTCAGTTTTGATTTCTGAGTTTGTCGTTAGATTCAGGTAAACAGCAGACTGTTGTATGTGTCCTTCTGCGTGCTTAATAATAAATAGAACATAAATTGAAAATTCTAACTGCAGGATTTGTTTGTTTTTGTTTGTTTTTACATTTTGTTTACATCCGAGAAAACTTATAAGACCAGTTTGAGGTGAATATCCAATAGATTCAAAGCTGATTCGCAAAAAAGTATGGCCCATGCATTACATGTTCAATTATTGGTGTTATCAATTGAAGTTCGCTAATTGTTATCCGTCTGAAATCATCCATTCTTATGAAAGCCCTTGTGACCGCCGATATTTCGCCAAATCCAGACCCACAAAACGATGAACATGATAATCAGAGGGCCAGGCTCTCCTCCTGGAAGGCTTCGGCCTCGAAATATTCGTTCGATAGGTCTAGTTCAGCAGCTTGTTCAAGGATTTGAACAGGCGTACGTATAACTGGTGCTAGTTCTACTCGTCTATATGGTGTCGCTGGTGCTGGCTGAGTGCTCACTGTGTTATACACTGTATTACCTCTAGTTGTTCGAGTAGCAGTGTCGAGGAGTGTGATCGCTCTAGCTTTTTGTTGAATTTGTAAGAATCGGTCACACTCAGTCCCTGGAGGCGAGTTGTCTTCTTCAGTAGCAATGGTTGATATGCTTGGCGACCTGGCTCGTTATCAGGAGATTCCAATTTCGATCCATCGAAAGCTCGCCACTTGTAACGACTGCTAACTCGTTACTATAGTTGACTGGATCTGATTAGTGTTTATGGTACCACGGGTAGGTCTTGGGTTACTGTAGCCGACGATGAGTTAGTATGCTTTATTAAACCACAAGAACAACACAAGGGTGATAAACACAATTTCTACTAACGAGGGAACCTCACCGGGTGACACCTCAAGTTGTAAATCTGACTGCGTGGGCCATGTAGTGTGCTAGTAGGGAATACCGAAAACGAGTATTAAACGTGCTTATGGCCGGCCAGTAGCCAGTAAATGACCAATGAAATACCCTTCATACAATATAAGAACCACTGTTGGGATGTACCTTCGATATGGACGCTTCCTAACTGCTCGACGAAAGTTCGAAAGGTGTGCTTCAAGCGGTCTCTCTTTCGATGGATATTTGAAAAAAGTTCGAGATGTTTTTGCACTGCTCAAACGGTTTTCATACAGATCACTGTATTATGAACCTACATCTTGAACTGTACAGTATATGCATGTGAGAATAAATTAAACAAAGGAATTGGTCGTCTCTCATGTTGTTTGAGCGAGTATAAAAATATATTCTCCAAGGGGAAAGGAAAAGTAGAAGCAAGGAAATATTTACCTTGTCTTTTGTTGAGATTCGACATCCTTTTCGATTGTTTGAGCTCACATTAGGTAGCTAAAGTTTTCAAGGATACCCAGACACATGGTCATTAGACAATGCTTGATCTTTATTTCTCATCATTCAAGCAGGTGAAATTAAAAGTTCTCACTTTTAGTTTAAAATTTTAATAACATATTTTTAGCCCACTCACGAATTAATGATTCCATTATATTTAAACAAAATATATTCAATTAATTCGAGCATTTTAGTCAACAGACCGCTGACGTGAGCGAGGAGATGGCCCATTTTTGATGTAATTATTTCAAAGAGCAGATGAAAGTTACATTGTCGAAGTTCACTAGTTTTCATTGAGCATTAGCTGGCACAGAAGGTAGACAAGCCTTGATCAAGAACAAAATTCTAACTATTTTTTCATTTTGATCCGAGAACTCCAAAACGAATAAAGAAGACTCAGAAAGAAGACTTTGAACGCATAAGCTTTGACTGTAATCAAACTTTTCGAAAAGATGAGTATTTTAGAAAGTTGCGGTTTTGAATCGAGCACTGGAATGGATGTGAGTTTCAAAACTTTGCTCTTAAACATTCAGAAGACGGTCGCTTTTATAAATCGTTCGAAAATCGAAGCGACCAAACAAGCTTGTGATCGAATCGGATTCGACGATTTTACGGCTCGGCACAAATACATCCAAGGTATGATCGGATTGATTTTCGGATCGTTCGGCCTACTTGGAGCCGTTTTAACGTTGGCTACGTTGTATAAGAATAAAGAATTTAAGGCGTTGTGTTTTTTGATTTTTCGAGCCATAGCGATTATGGAAATTATTCATTTACCGATATTGCTAGTGCATTGGTATAAAATGCTATTTCCTACAGAAACGAATCTGATATATTCTTACGTTTGGTTCGAAAACCATTTCTTGCCATTTGGAAATCTTATCGCGCATGCAATTCAAAGTTTAGCCGTATTTTTATCGATCGAACGAATGGTGGCTACTTTATTATGGAAAAAATTTTACTTAATCGATCAAAAAAAGATTTTTATCTTAGTTTTTGTGATCGTATTTTTTGAATCGTCGATTATTTTTATTCCACAGATATACGTTAGTTATATGATGGGGGTTAGAAGCGAATGGTATCAAAATTTTATAATGGTCACATCGACGTTTAATTTCATACGAGCGATCACTTTAATCGCGACAACGATTTTATCAGTTGTGGCAATATTACGAGCGAGAATGAAAAGGTAAGATTGGATCATTCGAAACAAAAAGGCACTGTCAGCACAAATTGTATTTTTTAGAGCTTACTTAATCAATCCAACGACGAGAACTGACTACAAAATGATGCAATCGAATCCGGTTGACCAATCGTGGCAAAGTCAATCACGCACCATATACAATAGCAACAAATTAGACAAAATGCCGCTCAAGCTTCAATTGTGGTATTTAGTCATTTGCACGTGTATACCGAATGCGATCAATCAGATATCTGTCGCTTTAATCTACACATTCCTGTCAATTACGTCTAACCCTTTAGATATACCTTCAGCTTATCGCTTGGGAATATTTTCAATTTGCGTTACTATAAGTAATATTATAACGCATACGATGGATTTTTATTTTTATCTAGCTTTTTCTAGTACGTTTAGAATGGAGTTTATGAAACGAGTTCTAAAGATAACGCTGGCACAATGATGATAGGTTGCAAAAATATACAGATGAAGCTCTACATGAAATTGGAAAAATTTACTGACTAGTTTTGCCCATGTGGATGAACAGATACAACTTTTTTATTTATTTATTAAACTGTAAAACTATACATGTTTTTTTAGAAGGGAATCGCTAATATTAGCGATATAAAATATTTGCAGCATTTTTCATTTGAACATGAAGAACAATTTTTCGTAATACATTTAGGAACTTTCCCCTAGTGACCTTGTAGGATCAAAGTAAAATAAAATGTACAACAAAAAACAGCTTGAATAAGACCTTAGCAAACAGGCAAACTGTATCTGCTTAAGACTTGCTGATTGTTAACTTGCATAATCATATTTGTAAATAATGGCTGATACTGTACCTGTCATATTTTTTTTGGTAGATTTTGCATATTTTGGTATATATTGGTATATTTTACATATTTTTTTGATTTTACTGTATTATTATGGTTATTTTCCCGAGAAGTGCGTGTAATATGTTTTGAAAAATAAAAACTATGATGAAGATGATGTCATCAATTTTAGTCGCAACACATTTTTTTCGAGTTTACTTTTTCCAAATACAAAAAACGGGAAGTTTGTTTGCTGGCTTTTGTAGCATAAAATTGCAAATACATTTTGTGCATAACATATTTTCATTTCTTTTCCTTTACGAATTAATTGATTTTTCTTATTAAACAAATCAAAAAATGCATTCCGAAATTGTGGCGAAAATAAAAGATACCGATAAAAATATCCAGTGCAGATGAAAAATTTCACGACGTCAGTGACCACATAAATATATTGAAGCGCATATTCTTTAGATAAATTGCGTACGGCTTCTTCGAAATTCAAATAAATCGGAGCTTCAACGAATGATACGTTAATCGTAATTTTTATTGCATATTCAATAGCGCCCACGATATTTCGCAATCCAACTTTTCACATAATTGCCAAAAATGCTACGAATTTGTAAAATTGTAACAAAAAATCCGTTACTCATTTGAATAATCGAATATATATGATTAGCTTCTGTGTGACTAAATTTCGTTGATTCATAATAACGTCATGTTGTGTTAGAATTATAAATGATACGGTCGCTCAAATCTGATAATAAATGAGTACATACGGCTAGTGAACCAGTTGCCATCGTGGTGATCCATATAACATTTACGTGATTGTTACCTAAAGGTAAAATGTGAAGGTAAACAACTAAAAAATTAAAAATGCTATATGTATTTGTTAGTTGTAAACATAGACGCGAGGTCGCAAATATATACAGTATTTGCTACCAAAGTGGCTTCGTCAATATTATACAACTTCATTAAATCTCTAAACTGTTTCTAGTCTAATGCTGGATAAATACTTTATTTGGTATATGTGAGCCAATAAACCAAATTTTTGATGTGTTTAACAAATAGGTGTGTAATAACAGAATATATATACATAGAAAATGCATTCAAGCGCTTTTAGCACTTTTGCTTTTCATAATGAAAGGTGAAAGAAGCATTTCTGTCACTTTAGGTATGGTAGCCAGTTAGCCTTTTGTTTGGCCCGGGGTTTTTGACAATAAAATTCGTCAGCTTTGATCAACAGATTTTCAGTGGTAAATGACAAATTTTGATTTCTGTCTAGAATAGCAAAATAATTTGTATGCTTATCGTTAGTATTACGAGCTCAGACATCCAAGGAAGCAAAAGGTCTTCACATCCCCATCAGCGAGATCTGGTAGAAGCCGCGAATACGGTCTTGGAATTCTCATCACTGCTCCATTTATTCGTCTCGTCTTGGCTCTAGTCTTGTAGCGCATCCACTTCACTTTGGCAGGTTTACGCAAATGGTGCACTTATTGATTGACTCTCTGTGTACGACGTAGCGGGTTGTGCAAAATAAACTATGTAGAAATTTTTGCAAGGCTCATTTAATTTGTACTTGCTCTGAAATATGATTAGCAGTAGTCGAAATCACTTATGCAAATTCAGTTACATATTTGCGTCAAAGGCAAACCAATGTTCTTGCAATTTCTCAACCATCATTTGCAATCATTGGAAATCATTTACAATTTGTAGTAATTAGTTCATTGGCTTCAAAAGTACATTCTGTTCACATACAACAATACAAAAATGATCGCGATCCACAGAAACAAGTCGCATTTAACAATGTTACAAATTCATTAATTACCAAAGGATTTAGTTCAAATAACTAAAATTTTTGAATTCCTGAGTCTTTGGCAGCTTGGTCTAGGGGTATGATTCTCGCTTTGGGTGCGAGAGGTTCCCAGTTCAAATCCCAGAGCGGCCCTTTCTTTTTAATTTTTGTACTCAAATCGATATCTCTTTTTGATCAGATCGTTACTAAACACCTTTCGATTGCATCAAGCAATGCTTTTTCTCCATACTAAGTATTTTTTGAAGAAACCCAAAATCGATCAAAACCAAAGATTTATATATATTCTATAAAAAATAAAACCATATTATGCCAAAAAAAATTATACCTTTTTCAAATCCATATATACGTACTACAACCCAGAGACCGAAAGAGGCGTTGAACGTTTCAAGCAGAGTTTAATTCAATTGTTGTCTCATTATTGTGAAAATAAACCACATGATTGGGATGTTTATATAAATTGTGTTTTGTTTGCTTACAGAATTTCTATTCAAATATCGATGAATTTTGCTCAGTTTTATTAAATGTATGGTAGAAATCCAAAATATCGATGGATTCTGTCATCGATGCGATGTCGATACTAAACCGTATGCGTAAAGCGCCAAGTAAAGTTGCAGGAAGCTGAATTGCGACGAAACCTCTAGACCATGCAGGAACAGCAAAAGTTTTACTGTGATTCGTTAAAGCGACGAAATAAAAAATTTGCAGTTGGAATTTACATTTTGTTTCGCTGTCAGATGCGCCACAAGCTCACAAAGCAATGGATTCAAGATCCATTCTGTGTCGTTTCGCGTCTCAGCGATGTCAATGTGTATATACAGAATACAAATAACATCCATGAATTTCTTCGCGTTCAGATAAACTGTCTAAAACGATACGTTGGCCCATTGTCACCACCTGTCATGGTTACACGACCGTTTTGCCACAGAATCAGCCGCCTAAGGACTGTATAGCACGAATGCCGAAACATCCTGCGCATCAGACACCCCCGCAGCAGGATGCTCCTTTGGTCACCACTGGGGCAGCATCACCAGTGGGGTAGCTTCCAAACGACCAGCCTGGCCGCTGGTCTACATTTCGAATCAAGTAATTACATTTGGGAGAAAAACAAATTGGAATCATGGTGGCTGGTTAAAATTTTGGATTCGAGTACCTCTATGAAAGCCACTCGCAACAAGAGCTTAAAAGGAGTTGCACATCTGTGTGTTTTCTTTGGAGAGAACACCCACCAGTACGATCACATGTCAAATTTGTTACCATATGAAGAGAATTTTCACGAAAAACTTACTTGTCATCGGGGAGCCCAGCGCGTGAATCACTATCGGATCCAGGAAAAAATCGCCCTCAGGTCCACCAACGCTAACACAGACACTCATGGGGAGCCCCAAAAGGCCGCATCTGTTAATCTTAGCGCTTTGAAAACCTGTCACTCAGCATGATTCACATGTTTATAATGTGCAGTTGTCTTTCAGTACAAGATGTAAATCTGGTCCTTTTTCAGAAGCCACATCGGCCACGACAAAATCACTAGCAGAGTTTGCAGTCGCTTTGTAATCGATAACACGACGCCAGCAAGTTTGAAATTGGAATCTGTCATGCACCAATGGCTCGTCGCCCAATGCGCAGGCCGTGCAGCGATGCCGTCGAGAATTATGGTGCTGAGTGTAACTATACCGTCGCCACAGACACCGGCGCCACCTTTACATCCGGATTTTGTTGCATCACTCAATGGTTTATCACAACAAACTGCACAACAGGGCACCGAAATCGGACGATTGAAGTCGGTCCCGTCGCTGGTGGCCCAACAATGGTCGCAGCAGTTTCCACCCTGGTATCGAGCGAGGGAAAAGATAAAAAGCGACGTTCAGAGTCGTGTCTAAGCATCCTAAACATGGGCAGCAGCTGATGTTAAAAAGGTCTTGTGGACTGATTTTATTTTAATTCTGCCGAAATGACATTTGTTTTTTCTTTTCGATTTGAATTTTTGTTTAAGTGTTCGTTCCTTGCATTATTTTGTTTTTCTTTCGGTCAACGTTATAGTTGCCTGGGTCGATTTGTCCCGTCGGCATTATTTCATCAATGTCCAAAGCTGTTCGGATGACCGTACATGAGGAGAAATAATGGGCTAGTTGGGGAAACCCCCCCCCCCCTGAGGGGGAACCCGGTATGCCAGCGCTGGGACTTGCCACCTGCACTGTTTGAAATAATCCCCATCCGGAGCCATTATGGCGTTTGGCGACTTGTTCATAACTGGAGAGGGACATGCGAGTATCCTGCCTCGGACCTGCAGATGACGCACTGGGAGTCACTCTGAACTGGCCATGAACGAGTGTCACAGTGATTGGAGGTTACCTTTGGTGTATCCCAACTCCTGACCATACTGGATGTACTGAGCAGCTTCCGGTCCGTACAGCATGTAAAACTGCCGGCCGGATATTTAGCATGTTTAACTAAAGTCGATAAGCGTCGTGTATTAAAAACTGAAAATTTCCCCACAACGTTCGGTTATCGCTGTGTGCATTAATTTGCCTTTCGAACTTCGCTTCAAACATTGTCTATTTGATTTGCACCAATAGAACTGTAAACTTGTTGTTGACGAGTTTGCAAATGTAAAAATCTTTCGAGCACGTTATTATTTCCGTTGAAACATCAATCTATCACACCGCTAGACGACTTTCAGGAGTTTCACAAATCTTTGCTTACGTGCAGTTAAGCTGAGCGCGTAGTAAACATTTCGAGTAAAGCCTGAAAATCATTTGACTCGCTCAATGCGGTACGAGACAAATAAATAATAAAGCCAGATGCAAGATGAAAACTTGTGACAACATTTTGCAACAACTGTTTCTATTTTGCTGGTGGGGGTTTTGCGACGGAATAAAGGGAGAGGAAATTGACTCTCATTTCAAGGTTGCTGGAAGTCGAAACTCTGTCTGTGATCTAAAGTACGCTCTGCAAAATGAAATTCATCGCATTAGTTTTGTTTTCCGTCTTCGGTAAGACTTAGAAAATGTTTTACGGTGTGATGATCCCTTGATTGCAATATACTTGCAGCCTACTGCTGTGCGGATGCTCCTCCTGGGGGCATGCATGAAATGTTCAGCAAGAAGATCGACGACGCGCTTAAGCGCAAATACGGAGACAGGTTTGATGAACTATTAGCACGAAATGTTGCAGATTTTTTTACATTAGCTTTTTCTTATTTAGCTACACAGCTAGCGATGATAGCTGCGCCAAAGCCTGCATAACTGCTCCTCCTCAGGGATTCGGCAAATACCTCGTCAAATTCAAAGAACCGAAAGCCGAAGATTTGAAAGAATTGTACGACAAAGAAATGTTGACCAAAGTTTGCACGTAAGTTGTCCTCAATCTCAATCAATACATTCCTAGCATATTATACCAATCATTTCTCATTATTTATGACCAATTTGCTTGATTATTTTCAGATACAGCAACAAGACCGCCGCCTGCATTCGTGCCTGCCCAGAAACCCAAAGACGCGCCTTCATGCGCAATGTGTTCGCCCCTATCAAATACATGTGCGAAGACACTAGTAAGTATTGTGAAAATTCTACTGATAAGTGTTGCGGTCATTTGTGATAAGGCGACATTATTGAATCTGATTGTGATAGGGATCTTGGTGGTACCACAATTCTTAATGATACTGAAACAGATACTAATACTGTTAACAATATCGATGCTGATACCGATGCTGATAGGATCAGTTCTGTTACAGTATCTACTATACCTGGAAGAATCTGATGGCTTGTTGCACTTTGCAGAATTCGTTGAATATTCTCCGTGCTACAAAGAAACATTCGAAATCATGCAACCTATCTGCGCCGCTGATGACAAATGTGGAGCCAAGAAAGCCAAACTGGTCGCTGACTATGGAGCATACAAAGCTCAGAACCCCAAGACCAAACCAGTCGTTGAAACGATGGTCGATAGTTTTTGCCAGTATGTTTTTAAAGACAATGATTAATTTCGAATTTCGAAGAAAACGCTATATGATTAAATTGATTCTGTTTTCAGGTTGGTTGATTGTGGAGTTGATTGCGGTAATGACAAACGTATCGAGAAATGTGGCGCTGACGCTAATACCGTCTTGCGCGGATTCTACAAGGAATTGGTCAAATCCGCCAAAGATACCCGATACTTTTCTCCCAGAGACTTCGTCGTCGACATCCCGGCTTCGTGCGACCATATCGGCCATTAAAACGATATCAAATTTTTGGAAAATTTTAAATGTTCACGTTAGATTTGTTTTAGTAGACATTTCATAATCATAGTTTTTTTTCTCAAAATATTTATCACTTTTTAATGTTTGAATAAATTTACAATTTTTACAAAACTCAAACGGTGTTAACTTTAATGAATACAGTTTAGTTTACCTAGCTTAACAGCTTTACATAGCATAAAACAAAAATATTGGAACATAACGAAATCGAACTTACACTTTGCCAACAAGTCAATAGTGGGCTTTGTTTTTGTTTTTTTTCAGAAATGATCCAGTTAACTGTCTTCATATTGCCTTTGGTTGTATATATAAAATTAAGTAAGCAAGACATTTGAAAGCCTAATAGACTGTTACACTGAACGATTATTTCATGTAAATTTATGAATTTGAAAAAAAAATTTACTCTTAGTTTTTTGAATCGGTCGAATCTGGTTCTGCCCAGCTAAAAACTGATGAATCACAAAAGTTACTTTAAAAAACTTCTAACAGACCTTATTTGATAAATCTTTTTTTTTAATAACTATTTAACTATAATACTGTATGCTGATGTACGTTTTGTCTTTGAAAAAAGGGCCAGGCAAGCGATTTGCATGTGCATTCTAGACTCAGCCATTGACAAAATGTAATTCTGCGATCATGGCAAACATTTAAAAAAATGTTTCAAATGGCTCTGGAGAAGTTTTATAGAACTACAGTAGATTCTCCCGAAATTGATTATAAACTTGCGGAAATTGATTCGTAAATGGAACAGACTGCTTTAAGGGTTCAAAATTAAACCCCAGGGTTATTTTATTTTCGAATAGATCTATCCCGCGATTATTCTCGAGGGGGAGGGGTTTGGAAGAAAGGGTGATTTGAGGAAGGAGGTTATTTTTTAAACTTTAAAATTTGTGTATTGATGTCATGAAAAATGTTGCTGAATGAAAGTGATTCAAAGAAAAACATTACAGACAGTGAAAACGCATGCATAACAAACAATATGACTATTTTTATGAACGGGTTATTTTATTTCGAATGGGTACGACGGGAATTTTATTCGAAGGTGGGGGATCAGTTCTGAAAGTGGGCTATTTATTAGTAAATAAACAAGAATTTAAGTTAATACCGTATTTATGTGACAAGAGTCAATTTCTCTTATCCATTTTATTTACATTTCTATAATTATTCAAATCCATTTTTCTATAAACTCTAGGTAAGAGTCTGAGGAATAGTGTAAAATACCAGCCACCCAGATACAGGCTGTGGGAGTCCATAGGACCAAAATTTTTAAACAATTTTACTTTCCCAAAACATAACTTAATCATCATTTTCATATTTCTAAAATCAAATACTTTCTCAATACACAATTCCATACCCATTCTCTAATCTTTCAATCTCTTTCCCAATTTCTCATATATAAACATTCTCCCACTCCTGACGCACTTTCCGCCTATAAAACAAAGAGTAAGGATTAGCAGATTCAGTGGTCGATTGGACCCACTCTGCGCGTTGGTATCCCGCTCGTTTGGAAAGGTCTGTTTGTTTGTTCGTTTAATAAAAATCATATCGTTAACCATTCCGAACCGAAACCACACGACATCAGGCTAAGACCCTTTACCCCCATGCTCTACCGCACAGCCACGTGCAGCGATTCGTTATAGACTTCTTCTATAGGAGTACTGTGACATTTATTCTAATGAGAAACGCACTTTCAGTCGCATTGAAAATATAAGAGACGCCCTCTAATGAGAGACGCGTATATCATTGGAGGGTTTCTAACAAGCAATTGATAGCAAAAATGCATTTCTGAGGCTGTGGTAAGTGAGTCTGCTGCTGGCGACCCAAAGTAAGCATACCTAGTTTTATCAAATCGAGAAAAATGTCTGAAACGTCAAAAAAACATTTAAAAAAATTTTCCTATGATTATTAATTGAAAGCTGTTGAAGAAGAGGAAAAATCCAAAAACAGGCAAGTAGCTGAATGGCTAGGCATAAATGAATGCATTAGAAAATGGTGTAAAGATTTTATGTTGAAAACTACAAGAATGTTGATATTATGTGCATTGAAATAATAAGAGACGCACTCTTATTA
This sequence comes from Prionchulus punctatus, assembly GCA_034698125.1. Lineage (NCBI taxonomy): Eukaryota > Metazoa > Nematoda > Enoplea > Mononchida > Mononchidae > Prionchulus > Prionchulus punctatus. The sequence goes on along the minus strand of JAQGBA010001524.1, from coordinate 1,864 downwards.
GAATAGATACAGTAATCGATTAGAGTCAGATATGATTTTGGCTAATTTGCAGCTGAAGTGAGTAAGCTAGCTGCGATTTTGTGTTAAGCCGACCCACGAAACACGTTTGGTATTGGTTTTGCTGCACGAAACCGCACTCCCGTTTTTTGCCAGTCCCGTTCTTCAATCGCGTCTTTTCGGGCTAATTTCGGCGTCGAGTTTGACAGCAGCGTCTGTTTTTGCTGCCTAGCGAGAAGGGAGCAAAATGTGGAGTCGAACGGCGCCGTGATTGTTTCGTGAAGTGGAGTACTGCTTGCGCGGCGGGAGGTTTTATGGTTTGGGCGAATTCTTTTGTTAAATGCTGTGCAGGCACTGTGGTTAAGAAAAAGCAATTTATGATGTTGTTTGATCAACGATTCCATGGTAACGCACATTCTCAAGATGAATATGGTTCTGATAGTCGTGTGGTACCCGCTGGGCTTTGTCTATAATAAGCATAGTACCTGCATCTGGTCACTCGTATTTTTAAATTTGCTTTTCCAGACTTCGTGGGGAAAGAACATTAAACATACATGCGCTGACTTAGATAATATCAGATTCACCTTGGCTGTTTCCTGTTGTTTCAAAGTTTCACATTTGCGTTCCATGAGTGAAAGCATTAGTCAAATGGCGCATGCGAAACTTGGTAAACCGTTTCAGTTGGACCTTTACATCTTTTGCCAGTCTGCTGGATATCGTCGTATCATTATTTAAAAAGCAAAAATCCGATTTCCAACAACCATAAGAAGCACATCCTTTCCTTTAACATCATTATAAAAGCAAAAATTACGCCTTTGTAATTTTGTGCTCTGTGATATAGATCGAACTAATTGATTAGAATGAAAATTTAAAAATCATTGAGTAAATATATTCACCCACTTTCTAAAATGTTAAGCAGATAAGCAGATCAGCAAATAGTGTTATTCAGAAGAACAATATGAAATATTAGCCAGTTGAAACATAATACATTAGAGTTCCAAACTTTTATAAAGTTTTACTTACACCAGATCTTTGTCAACTATGGCATGCCGATTGGATCTTTTGATGTGTCTCATGCTTTTTACCATATGTTTTGCTAATGTAGCGAGTCAGTCAGACTGTCCATATATAACATCAGGTGCGCCATGCTTTGGTTTCTGTTATTGTTCAACCGCAGATGATAATTCTACAGTCATATATTGCGACGACTACAACTTCCCTGAATTTACATATTATACTACTGAAGTATCGGCGTTCAATATTTTGGGCACATACACCATGTTGTACGACAATGCATTTTATCTGTTGCTTAACCTGATGAACGCATCAGTCTGCATGTCGGAATATAGCGGCAGATATTATGACCTGGTCACCTACGAAGACACGTTTCTCATGAGAAATAAAAATGGAATAATATCTTTAACTTTCAACTGGTATAACCCGTTGAACATATCTATGATGTCGAACAGCGCTGATATACACCAGCTAACCATATCCAGCAATCTTGCTTCACCAGCAGACCTTACGCGTTTTACTTCATTAGCTTCTGTAAGCCTGTCTCATAATTTAATAACAACCCTTCAATCGACTTATTTCAACTTGCCATCCTTAACATCGCTCGACGCAAGCTATAATAAAATCCCAACTGTTGATCCGCTCTTTTCCAATGGTTATCCTCTAAATCTGAATTCGTATTGAATCTAAGTTTCAATGACCCTTGGCAACGCGATTCGGCCTTACAGTGGTTGGCAACTTACGTCATATAATTCCGTTCGCAAGATGCTATAGTTCAGGGGTGTGCAACCTTATTCTTAAGTGGGCCACATCAGTAGTTGGTTGATAAGCAGCGGGCCACAACAAAAACTGT
>JAQGBA010001523.1:0-14150 GCA_034698125.1 Prionchulus punctatus | reverse complement strand
CCTGACTCTAGGTAAGAGTCCGAGGAATAGTGTAAAATACCAGCCACCTAGATACAGGCTGTGGGAGTCCATAGGACGAAAATTCTTTTACGAAATGGTACAAGAAGAGCGACACTAAAGCGCTTACTTATTCCTGCCCCTGAGCACGGAATCTAAACTTATTAGAGCTGACTGCGGCGTGAAAAGAATTTATACAACTTTTTCCAACAACGTTTCTTGGTAGAGTCCAAGTTTTGATAACACGACGCGAATAGAAAATATACATGTCGGTACGAGAATTATGTTCATACAGCGAATGGCCGTTGTTCTTCCTTGTTTTGGATGGCGGGATTAAAGACAGTAGTTTTAAATTCAACCAGCACATTGTAACCACGATCGCGAAGGCCAAGCGTGTTATTTTTCTGATTTTTAAATGTTTTCAAACCAGAAAACATGAGGTCTTGTTGCGTGCCTATAAAACTTATGTTGCGCCTATACTGGAATATTTGTAATTTGTAATTTGTAATTTATTCGTGCAGGCACAAATGGATAATAGACGAATAATAAGCGAACATTGAAGTGCTTAGCACAAGAACGACTGGAGCTGACAAAGCTCAAAAGCGTCATCCTTTGATAAATGCGAAAAATTAAACATACGAACAGCATTTTTAAAACGTGAAACATTTGGTACAGATGTAATTTGTTCCCCTAAGACGTTCCAAAAAACAACAATACGGCGATAATAGGAGAATTTAAGACAATCCCTTTTGCAACTGACAAGGTAAAGCTTATTACAATTGGATTTACGTGGTATTGTGACGGAGGCACATGCAATTTATGCTTTCATTCCTTTGTTTTTACATTCAACATCCCCCGCTCTCATTCCCATGATCCTTGCTTGCAGTGATTCATGGTGAATCAACCTTTCAATCGGCTAGCTGAACATTTCTCTCTTTTCATGTATTACTTGTAAATGTAACTTCGTTGGTGCAGCCGTCTCGAACATCGAGCAAGGCGCCCAACGTTAGTAATACAATTTGGATCCATTTTGTTCATCATTTTGTTTCATTTTATAATAAAATAGCGCTTCTTCACTACTAATTAAGTAACAGGAAATCACCTCCGTTACAGTATAGGGGAGCACGTACTAAATAATCATCCATAGTATAAAATAGCAAGTTATGAAACAATTTGTAGTAATAAATAAGATCGAAGTGAATGCGACGCACCTCGAGTCTTTCAAGACCAAAATACACAAATCGCTGATCATAGCTCAGACCACCGGCATCTGACAGGCTGCCCGTGAAAATCGCTTGAACATTCTCAATTTTGTCAATTAAGTACGTCAAAAACATTTTCGTAACAGTACGGCAAAAAGAAACGTCGCATCAAACCAATCTCACTATTTTTAGACTCTTTTGCTTTATGGTAACGCCAGTTTGAGCTAACTGCAATTTTTAGCTAGAAAATCAGTCATGCAGTCTGGTTTTTAAGCAAAAGTTTTCTGGTTAGTTTAGGTTACATATGCGGACCATAGCAAGCACTGAATTTGATATTAACAATATGGAAGCAAAATCGAAAAGCCATCGAGGAACAGTACCGCATAAAAAACGTTTTGGGAACAGTGTTTATGTAACGAATTTTTTGCAAAGTTAGATAGCTGGCGCATAGCTTTGACGCCACGTTTTTCAAATGAGTTCGCTTTTGCTAAAACTTTTAGCGGGACAAGCCCAATTCTTTTCTGTTTAGTCTGGAAATTCGGGCGTCAAACAGGTAATATATCCGGGTTGATGGATAGAAAAACGTCAACAGCATAAAAACAAATTTCTTTGTGTTACGACAAATTTTTAAGTCAAATATTTTTCGGTTTTGTGTCTTCCTAGATCAGTATTGCGACGGACGACAATGCGTATCTGTGACAATGTTCAAACTATATCATAGTCTCAGAGGCCAACTATGCATTTACAATTGGTTTTGAAAAAATGTCCATTGTTTCGCATAACCCGTTTAAGACCGTTTTCGTTTAACCTCAGCCTTGTTTTTGTCCTCATCCTTGCTTTGAACATATTTCAACTGTCCAACTGAAATTGCCTCGCGCCACCATCAACGTCAGGCTTCGTATTGGTCAACGTCTCGAACGCTATTGGTCGACTTTTAAGCTATGGGCGGACTTCAGCCTGTTATAAAAGCATTTTGCTTGTTTGTGAAACATCATTTTGCTTCGTTTCAGCTGTTTTTTACTTGAACACCTGCTTGTAGAACGGCTGATTTGAAAATTTTTGCGACGAGATGTTTTGAAAACTAGAAAAAAATGAGCGGAGGTATTTCAGTGGTGTGACTCTACATTTAGCATATGTTTCAAATAATGCGCTCAATCTTTTTCACTTTGTTCAACTGACATCTCTTCTTTACTAAAATAATTTCTAGGACCATTTTCAAATGATCATTTCTCAGTTCATTCGTTTGCTTCACATTTTCAGTCCCTGGATCTGGCGTGGGTGGCGGTGCACCGAGAGGACGTGGACGTGGAAGAGCTCGTACGACGCAACCGACGGAAGCTGCACCGGCTCCTGGACGTAACTAGCAGAAATGAATTTCTCTAATTTCATTCAATTTCATACAAAAAATTTACGTAGCGTAATAACTGTTTGACTACAGTCCTGCAAAAGCACATCTCTACTGAGAATGACCTATAGTCCCGTATGAACTACAGTCTCCATGCGTATGCATTCAACCATCCATAGTCTGACGCTATTTTTACTAAGCTAAAATGTGTATGTGTCAAGCTTGCAATTTATTCAAAAAAGTTACCGCAATGCTATTTTCTGTTTTTACATCATTTTTACAAGTAGTTTCCTTGATATTAAATGTTGCTGTCTTATATTCTTGACCAATAAAAAATTGCTATAATATATTTCCTATATTTGAACCAGTTTTTTGTCATTTCCCGTTGTGTCGTGTTGATGTTTCGTCCGGCAGGAGAAACTTTGTAACGAGTGTACTATTCAGAATAAAATTCGTTTTTTTGTCCGTCGGTCATTTCAACAAATGCAACTTTTAGCTGTGCCTGCTACGCCCGAGCATGGAACCGAAATTGGACGTAGAGCCGCGATTGGCCGTCGTGGCGGAGAAATTTCATGTACACCAGCGACGAGCGAAAAGCAACAACGAGGAACGCCTCCGGGCGGTGGATCACCAGAATCCGAAAAAATGGCCGCTTTAGACATCGTAAGCGTTTAACTAAAACTAATTTATTGTACTTTGTTAATTAGTTTAATCTTTATGAACTGTGTTTACAGACTAGTTTGACCCAGCGACCCGGATATGGAACCCTCGGACGAAAATATCGTATGTTCGCCAATCACTTCGAAATCGCTTTCGCCAACAAAGTGTTGTCTGTGAATCAGTACCATATAAACATCGCTCTTCCGCCGCCTAAGGTTCCGAGAATGCTTAAACCCAACGAGACGGTCAAATCACTTTTGACGAGGTACTCTTATTAAAGTACTATGTTCGCGATCATTCGTCATTTATATTTGCTTTCAGAGACGATAATCGTGTTGTATTTTGGAAATGTATCGCTAACAACCACGCCGATTTGGGAATCGGAAGCGACGATTTATACAAAGTGGCGTACGACGGCGTTAGTTCTTGTTTCACGTTGGACCCATTGAACGTTCCTTACGACAAACACAACGACAGCGTAATGGACACATTCTCGTTTATCCAATTAACTAAAAACGAATTCAGTCGGAATTTCTTTCAGAAAAAATACGAACTCGGTGTTATTCTTTCGAGGTTCGATCGCGAAATCACGGTCACTGTTACCATCCAAAATACTGGTCCGATGCTCGTCGATTTGTCGCAAGTTATTGCGCCGAATTTGTCGGAACGAACTTCGACGCCGATGCAAGTTCTCGATATAATTCTGCGTCAATATCGTTCGTGCACGTATTCAGAGTAAGAAACTGATCAGTGCTTGTTTCGCATGTTGCGTTTCTTTATTTCATCGTTTTCTAGGTATTCGAAAATCTTTTATCCGTTTAAAAACTCGATTTTCATGATTCCTGGCGTTGCCGATACGCCGCCAGGTATCGATTTGGGAGGAGGTTGCGAAATTTGGAAAGGATTATTCGCATCGGCGCATGTTATTGGTGGCAATTGCGCGCTCATTAATATGGACGGTATGGAAACGCGATCGCGAAATTTGAAATCATGACATCGCGTTCAAAACATATTACTTGTTTTTGTAGTCGATCATACGGCGTTTTATAAGTTTTCAATGAACGGTGGTCGAAACGGAAATGGACATTACGGCGTCGTTCAATATATGTGCGACGTTTTGAACGAAGCCGAACGAAATCAAATGTACAACACGTCTCAGTTGTCCGAAAGCACAAAGCTGAATAACGTTCAGAGACAGATGTTCGAACGCGAAATCAAAAGTAACCCGTGTTCGAAGCTGTATCGCATCGTTATTAGTTTCGTGCGCGATTGAACGTTCGATTTATTTAGCTTTGAAAGTTTGCATCGATTATGAGAAGCCGAAGACGGAAAATAAAGATCGTCGATACGGCGTTAAAAAGCTCGGCCCTCCATCAGCTGAGGTGATGTTCAAAACCAAAGATGGCGGCGAAATGTCCGTCGCCCAATATTACGCCGAAAAATATGCGCCGCTGCGTTATCCTATGCTGCCGACGTTGATTTCTGGTTCGGGAAACAAAGAAATTAACTTGCCGATCGAGGTAAGTTTCAATTATGTATGATAACTCAAGTAAAGTCAGTTACGGCGTTTTAGCGCTGCTACTTGGCACCGAATCAGAAAGTTATGAAAAAATTGACGGAAAACCAAACTGCAATCATGATACGAGTACGTTTTTTTAGCTCGCTTAATTTCATTTTCAACACGATTTTTGGTTCATTTCAGCAAACTTGCATGGCGCCCGAAAGTCGCAAAGCTTCGATCGAAAAAATGCTTCAAGCGGCTCGATTTAACGAAGATCCGTTCTTGAAAAAGTTCGGCATTCGAATTAATCCAAATATGATCGGCGTCGAGGGTCGCGTTATACCACCACCAACCTTGGGATACAGTGGAAATCAGAGTGTAATAAACTTGACGTTATTCGGTCAAATTTCGATTATTTTATAACGCTTTTGTGCCACTTTAGGTTCAAACTCGAGACGGCGTCTGGCGTCCGGGTAACAAATTTCATATGGCTGGCTCGGCTAAAGGTGTAGCGGCCATTGCGTTTTCTCGAGCTCCGAACACTGCCGAGTAAAACAACTTTTTTGGCTGTTTTTGTTTTCATTGACTATTTAAAAAAAATTTCATTTTAGTCAATTCGTTTCACAGTTGATGAACTGTTGTCGCCAATGCGGAATGTCCATGCCCAGCGGTGACCAAGTAATGTTTCATTTGGAAATGAATGCTTCACCGCAACGTGTTGAAATCGCTTTCGCAAACGTCTTGGAAAAGATGAAGAACGCGAACATCGAATGTCAATTAGTTATCGTTTTCTTGCACCAAAAAGGAGGCCAATTGTATCGTAAGTTGTTCGACACATTTAAATAATACGTGACTAATTAATTAGTAATTATAGGTAATTATTTTGACTAAAAATCTATTTCAGCCGACGTGAAACGTGTCGGAGAAATTCAAATGGGCGTCATGACTCAATGCGTCCTTAGTAAAACCGTCGATCGTTGTTCGACCGATACTTTGATGAATATTGCGATGAAGATCAACATGAAACTTGGTGGCATTAATTGTGTGCTTCAATCTCGCGAAGAGTGAGTTTATTTTTTGCACGACGGACAGCAGTTTTAACACTAACTGCTCAATAAAGAGCATAGTTATGAATCTACTACAATTGGCAATGATTTTGTTTTAGAGCTGCGAGTTGTCTGTTCGAACAGCCGACTTTGGTTATGGGTATCGACGTTTCTCATCCGGGTCCGATGGAAAAGAATAAACCCTCCGTCGCCGCTGTTGTTGGTTCCATGGACGTGTCTCAAATGCGTTTCGCGGCATCCATTAAAATACAAAAGCAATGCAAAGAAAACGTCGTCTACTTGGTCGATAAGGTCATCGAACGTTTAATGGCGTTTTACAAATCTACTCAACAAAAACCGCAACGAATCATCGTCTATCGCGACGGCGTTTCCGAATCGCAGTTTCTTCAAGTGTTTTCTTACTTCACGCTTTTTTTTCGACAGGTAGACGACAAATTTTTTGTTTTTTAAAGATCTTACGCGAAGAATTGCGGGGCATTCGAGAAGCTTGCACCAAAGTCGATGCGAACTATCGTCCGAAAATTACCTTCATCGTGGTTCAAAAACGGCATCACACTCGATTGTTTCCCGCTCAACCGATGGACGGCTGCGGCAAGGCTAAAAACGTATACCCGGGCAGCGTCGTTGATAATTCGATCGTTCATCCGGACGAATTCGTCTTCTATTTGTGCTCTCACGCGGGAATCCAAGTTCATATTTTGAACGATTTTTACTCTTTGTCTTTGTCGACATTTGATTCATGGCTTTTATAGGGAACCAGTCGTCCGAGTCGTTATTACGTTTTGCACGATAATAACAATTTCAGCGCCGATCAAATTCAAATGATGACTTATTATTTGTGTCACTGCTTCTCACGTTGCGCCCGATCCGTCAGCATTCCGGCTCCCGTTTATTACGCCGATTTAGCTTGCACGCGCGCTCGTGCTCATTTGCAAGCAGCATTGTAATGAACATCAGTTCTCATTTTTTTTATTTCGGACTAAAATTGAAACATATCGTTTTGTATGTCAGGCTGGATTCGTTGAGTGACACGACTTCGACTCGAAGCGGCGGTGACGACAATTCCAGTTCGGGTCCATCGGAAGAAGAATTGATTGCGGCGACTACGGTTACTGACAATATTCGCAAAGAGATGTATTTCACTTAAAAGAACCAAATTTGGATAGCTTTTTGTTAATAATTTTTTTTATTTTTGCTTTGGAACTTTTTATCTTTGTTTACGTTTGTACTTTTTCATGCGTTTTATATCTTTGACAATACTATTGGAATACGTTATTTGTTATTTTTTCAAATTTGTTATGTTTATTCATCCTTTAGCTGTTTATTATTTGATTGTTTATTTTGTGTATTAACAATGAGAGGTAGTTATAGTAAATAACGTCGAAATCAGTTTTTGAAACGAAATTCGGCATGCAACACAAGTTTTCAATAGTTGCATGTGATTGTGAAGGTATTCATAATTGCCGGCAAACTTGGACAGCCCGACTTCTGACAAGCTTTATTTCCCTTTCGGTTATCAATTTACAAAAAGTCAGATTTGCATGGAGATCATGTGGGACTCAAGTCGTTACAGCGCGAAAAATATTTGGCTCGGATCCCGAAGGATGTTAGTTTGTCAAGTTTCAGCTTGACAGTTAAAGGATAATACCATTTCATGAGCTAATTGAATTTTTTTGAAAGGGTTTATGTTTGTGATATTATAATAGTACCATCTCAAGAGCTAATTGAAATTTGCTCAACAGGTTTAGGTTTGTGATATTGAATTAACATTAGACTGTCTTTTTTGTTAGCTGATAAAGTGCTATGATGATCACATGATTGAGGTTAAAGGATAATAAATAGTAATCTAAGGCATCCAGTGGGCAGTGTATAAGCATATACAATGTTAAAATATAGCCAGTCACGACGTCATCAGGTTGCGCCGCAATGTCTGGGTTGGCCCCACCTCCAGGGAAGGACATCGGCGCCTGTACTTTAAAAGGACACATCCATCGGGGATGACCTTTAAGGACGGTCTAGCAGTACCCAATAATCTCAGCGACCCTACCTTTCCTGCTCTCAGTGTCGTAGATCGACTGACGGACCTACAGTACCTCAAAAACTAGTCGGAGACACCTCTCTCGACGGCTGCCTGAGGGCAAACAGTGAGCCAGAGCCGGTAGCCTTCTTATATAGGTTTCGACAGGTTGTGCTTTGTACAACGACCCAAGCCTTGCACAGCCACCCTCGATTCTGATTGGTTGTCAAACTTGCGCAAGATGATGTTGCACAAAGTCCCGCCAAGTTTCAATGTGTTCAGTTAGTGTAAAGTGTGTTGATGATGCCATTGCTCAATGGCCAGTACTACTACTTAAGTAGTACTAGTTCTAAGTATTTATCCCAACGCTAGTTACCACTCAAAGGAGAGAAGCCACCAAGTTGATGACAGATGCTGGTTTGGCTCAGCATCGAGGCCCGTGCGGACTGTCGAAGGTGCAAAAGATCCAGGATGTTTACTACAGCCGATACCAGATTAAAGTCTTCACCTTCATCTTCAAAGTCTTCGTCTTCAATTTTGGAACACAAAACCAACTGTTGCGTGGCTCACATCGTTTTGCAAAGAGTAGGGGTGGAAAACGCCGTTTTTTCTTTACTCCCCTCATCCATTGCGATCTGATTAAAATCAGAATCGGCGTGGACAGTGGATATAAAGTTCATTCCCGCCAGTACTTCGAGGCATTCCTCTATTTTTGGCATCGGGAATATTTCGGTTTTTGTCACGGCGTTCAGGCGTCTATAGTCCACGACAGGCCTGAGTGATCCGTCTTTTTTAGAGACTAGAAACATCAGGAACGATCAACCGCTATTTGTCGGTTCGATACGGTCCTGTTCCAAATGTTTGTCAATAATTTTTTTAAACGGCTCATTGACTCAGCGCAACGCTGTATCGAGGCCCTTGGATCGGCGGTCCTTCTGTTTCTATTTTGTGTTCCACCAGATTTGTGATGCCCAAGTTGCCATCCGGCATTGAAAACACATCGCTATTTTATCAGAGTATCTGTCGCAGATATACTACTTCTTCTTCTGCAGCCCCGCTGCCTTCGCCGATCATTTTATTGACAACTTCCATGAACTGTTTATCAACTGGTTTCTTTTCGATAGGAACTTCGGGATTAACGTAATCTGAGCAAACATATCCAATGATAGTTCCTCTCTTGATCAGTTGCGGTTCTTTCCCGAGGTTCCGAATCGTAATTGGGATTCAACCCTATTTTGGTTCGACGTATGCCCATGTCATAAACAGATTTTCATTGTCGAAACCCGTTGGGCAAAATGTTAATTCTGTCCCTCCTTTTTCTTCACCGGCATAATATCGAGCGTAGGATCTATGCCGTCCGTTAGGCAGTATAAGCACGTCGTGCGAAAGACAGATTAACATTAGAGGACAACTATACAGTAAACGTCGTCATCTTCTTCACAAACTACTGAGCATATTTCGAGGGGTACTATTTCTTGCTCGGATGTGCCGTCGGCCAACACCATAACGTTATCGTATAACTTAGGTGTGGACCTGTTCGGCTTTAGAAAGCTTTGGCCAAATAACACGTCATATGGCAGCTCATCCGTAACCACGTAATTTATATCGTATTCTTTTGATCCAATTTTTGTTTGACCTGTTTGACTACAGTTGGAAAGTTTTCTTCCACTTTTTCAAGCGTAAAAATTCTGTCTTCCAACGCTTTTACGTAACTCGTTAGCGTGTCTACCCCCAGCTTTGCCAGTTCGGCGTGCTGGTCTCGAACGTTCGGTTTATCGACGAATGCTACAGTAGGCAACGCATTTTTGGCTTCATTTCCGCTTGCGCTTGCATTTCTTTTGCCCTTTTTGCCATGAATTCTTTATTTGGACAGTTCATTTATATGTTTGATATCGTAGCAAATGGAACAACAGTTCGTTTTCTTCGAACGTCGGTTCCCTAGGCACCATATTTTTGGGTTGCATGCCCATTCTAGGTTGCCTTGGACAATTAAATGGCCCACAGCGCCACAATTATAACAGTTGAATTTTTCTCTAAATTTTGGTCTAGCCCCGTAACGCGGCTTGAACCCGTTGAAATTCGATTCGAATAAACGATTTGATTTTGGACCACGGCCATTTTATCCCGTTCCATTTTTTCGTCCAGGGCTTAATCGTCTCGTAGAGCTGATTGAACATGGGATCTTCGTTTTCTTCCGACATTGTCGAAACAATTTTTTCAAAAATGATGCAAATTCATAGAAACACGCTAGAATTCGGCATAGTTTCGTAATTACCAAGTAATTTAGCGAATGAAGCGTTGAAAATTCAAGCACTTCTGACACCAGTGTAACTGGGTGTCAATTTAAATCACGTTTTGACTGAAGCGTTGAAAAGATTCAAACACTTCTGACACCAGTGTAACTGGGTCGTTTGCCGCTAGCAGAACGAGCGGAATTCTACTTAATTGAAACAATTTTACTTCTGGTCAGGATGCTTGGACGGCAAACCGATTCCCAGTACAAATATCGAAATTTGAATAATAATTAATTAGCACAATTAGTTGACCAAGTCGGACTTAATTAACTTTGATTAGCAACGTTTTGATGGGTTGGAACTCGGTTCCAAATCCAAGTCAAAAAGTTATATGCCTAACCTAGTAGGGTTCTGTTTGACGACATAAACTCACGGACTGATCTTTTCCGAATAAATATTTGTCAAATCTGGTTCAACAATGATAATGAAACCAGTTTGGAATGCTACTTTTTCTTCGGTGCTTGTTCTCTTTGCTTGTCAATCGATTTTAGACGCTTTGACTTATGTGATGCTCAACACACACAAGGACAACGAAGTACCTCTATCGTCGATGAGTTTCGAATTTCCATCAATTACCTTTTCGCCAATGAACACGTTTGAAGAAGCAACGAAGGTAAGCCGTCAGTCACATCAGTGCTATTGTCAGCATTTTACGCTTAAGGTCAGAACATTCATTAGTTCAGTTCAGAATCAGATCCTTCCTTTAAAATAAGCTTATGGAATTTGAAAGAAAACCAGCTAATCATTACAAGTTTATTGTATGTGCAACGACAGAAGGCGGCTAAAAGGACAACTGTGTTGCAACTTGTCTTCCATTTTTTCACTGTTTATATACTATGTCAGTTATTGTGTTCCTGTCACCAACTCTTGTTTTATGCATCGCATCTATGAAGTTTTCTGAAAATTGTAATTAAATTGCTCAATTTGATAGACAAAGCACATTTAAAAAACATGCTGCATTATTTAAATTGACTAATTTTTTTCCATTTTGTTGTGTTGTAAGTTTCATATTTTTATTTAAGGTTAACAACAGTGTGTCTACCATACAACAGTAGTCGAAATGACTGAAAAAGGGACCATAACCAAACAATTGTATCTCGGTGGCCCGATGATTAGATTTAATCTTTAAACCGTCTCTTTTTTACATTGATTTCACCCTTGTTCTTTTGATATTGTATTTTTTTCTGCATTTTATTTTTTTTTCAGCAGTGTGCACTTATTCGTGTTCAGCTTTATGCGTTGTGACGAAATATTTTGGTTATCTCTACACGTATTGCGACTTTAACTAATATGCAATTGGCGAAGTTGTCAAAATATTTTCTTTAAATCGGATCATTTGAACTGCTTTTTTCAATACAGTCGATAAACGAATGTGAATTTGATTTTTTCACGTTGTTGACGGGACCGAGCATAACAAACGATCGAGGGGGCAAACTGACTAGACTTGGCAAACTGATGAGACTTTGAACAAATCTTTAGTGAGCGAAAATGCTGACTAATATAACTTTCATAAAAAAGCAAACATTCTTATCTTGGCATAGTGATGGGGCAATTTTCTAAACGTGCTTAGTTTTCAATTTCAGTTTACTCGTCGAAAGATTGTTTCTAATGCATCGTTTTCTTTCATGACACATTGTTGCAAAATTAATTGAGGTAAAAACTTTTCACAAGACACATTATTCAATTTGTTTTTGAAATTAAAAATTATAAATGATGTGTTTAAGAATATAATTTGTGAAAATGGCGTATAAAATGAACCCTTATCATCAAAAAATATTGGATATAATTCAAGTTAAATGTTTCGAGAGCGGCACTGTCAATCCAGAGATCATTGTTCCTTGGCTTCAAATTCATGGAGTAATCAATGGCAATGATGTCGATTTAATCAGACGAAAGAAAACAACTACACAACAAATTCAAGTTAGGAAAATAGGAGACTTTACCATCATTGTTTCAACAAAATGTGTATTTTCAGGCATTCTTTGGAGTCCTGAAAAACCAAAATATGACAATATTTCAAAGACTACAAGAGGCTGCATATAGAGAAAAGCAGGATGGATTGTTCGACGAAATTCGTTTCATTTTATGCGAAAATGGAGAACGTGACTTGCTTTGGAATTCGCCTCATTCTTGGGATGAAGTAAATTATATAGTTGTCTTATTCGAGTCGAGTTGCAATTGTTATGAACAATCCGTGTAACTGTAAAAATGCAATAAGAAACGAAAGTTCTCTCGTATTTAGATGCGAGATGTCCCAGTTACGGATGCCGAAGAACAGGCATTGTTGAAAAAAAAATTGCAATCTGAACATCGTCCAACTAGCGAACCATCAAATCAAAAATATTCAGATGGAGCAGCATCCTCCAGTGTCACCGCGAAACAAGCTGCTCAAGTAGAAGGCAACATTAAACAAAACGAAGTAACCAAACATTAAACTCACTGCATTAAAAGATTACAGTTCCAACGATTTGCACGTCAAATAACTCATTGTTTTCCTGCAAATTTCAGTCTACCGGTACGTAAGGTGTATAAATTTTTTTTGGTTCTGTAGGACCCCAAACGTCTGAATAAAGAAGAAGCATTGGCGATTGAAACAGCGAAAAATCATGGATTAGGTGAAACAGACGATGCGAAGAAAATCCGCGAACAGATGTCAAAACCTGACACGTCACAAAAACCAACCAACAAATCCCATAGAAGCGATGTAAGCGGAAATCCGAATTGATTATTACAACACCATCCTTCATTTTATCTTTCTAAGCTAAAAAAACGTAACGTCTTACAGGTATACAAGAACTCTTCAGATCCACGAGGCTACGTGCTGATTATCAATAATCATTTTGCCGGCACTACACGACAAAGGAATGGAACGGATGAGGATGTTAAAAAAATGAAGATGCTGTTCGGACAAATATTAGGATATGAAGTCATTGTGAGACAAGATGTGAAGGAGGAAGTACTCAAATCACAGACAGTTTATCATTTTTTTTTCATAGTAGAGGGTGCATAATTTTTCAGAAAATGCTTCAACTTGTAAGCGAATTTGCAAATATGGATGAGCATGCAGACTGCGACTCAGCCGTGCTCATCATTTTGACGCACGGCAGCAAAGACGGCAAAGTGTGCGCAAATGATGGCGGAACTGTGACTGTCGACCAGATTCTTGAGCGTATGAATTCGGCAAATTGCAAACATTTACAAGGCAAACTGAAAATGTTTCTCATTCAAGCTTGTCGAGGAAGTAAGTTTCCATAGTACATAGAAATTCGGAATAATTTTTGATTGGTAATATAGACCAAACTGATGCCGGCGTTTTGCAAGAAAAAGCTGCCACTGAAGATTGGACTTTCGATTTGTCGAACACGGAAACGGAAACGGAAGAAGTAGAGTGCGATGCGGTTCAAGATATTTACGAACAAGACAGCCCA
This sequence comes from Prionchulus punctatus, assembly GCA_034698125.1. Taxonomy (NCBI): domain Eukaryota; kingdom Metazoa; phylum Nematoda; class Enoplea; order Mononchida; family Mononchidae; genus Prionchulus; species Prionchulus punctatus. The sequence continues at coordinate 639 of JAQGBA010001523.1, read as the reverse complement.
TTAAATAAGCTGCGGGAATTTGAAAGAAAATCAACTAAGGCCGACATGTTTATCGCATATTCAACTACGGAAGGTAGCTAAATTCATCACACAGTTGCAATTTTTTTACATTTTTTATCATTAAGGCAACATCAGTTATCGTGGTAAAACCACTGGATCTTGGTTTATGCAAAGCATCTATGAAGTTTTCACAAAAAGTGATGACAGTGTGGAATTGCGCCATTTGTTCGATAAAGTACATTCTCAAAGAAAAAATTTTTCCTCAGAAAATTTATGTTTCACTTTGTCTAACCGTATTTTGCATTAGTTTTGTGATAGTGTAATATTCTTGTTTAAGGTTAACAACTGTGTGTCGACCAATATCACCCACGACGGCAAAATCCAAATGACAGAAAAGAGAGATACCATGAACAAACAATTCTATTTTTCTAAACGTTAAATGTTATTTTACGAGCTTTATCGATTTTAACGGGTGATGACAAAAATTTCGGTCTGAGTTTGAATTCGCGCCATTCGCGAACGTGTGTTTTGTTTTGAATAAAATTTGTGGAGAACATCGGGTGTCATGCCAGCTGTAAGCATATAAAATTTCTTTCAAAAATTCCAATCCGATCAAGAGTTATTACAAAATGAAGCCAA
>JAQGBA010001522.1:0-14156 GCA_034698125.1 Prionchulus punctatus | reverse complement strand
TGCAATGAAATTTTATGTGTGAACACCCAACATACAGGTCTACATTTTGTGTAAAGTGCAACTTTACAATCACACGCACTGATTTTCTGGATCTCTCTGAATTTTGTGCCAAATTTTTGTCATCACCCCTTACCATTACCATTATCACTACCACTACCACTACCACTAAAATTACTAACACAGCCATACTTCTTACACTACCACTAACCCTAACCCTACCTATCACTACCATTGCCAACTACCACTACCACTACCGCTACAACTGTGGCTACATACAACTACAGATGCAACTGCATTGGCCACTAACACTTTCACTACCATCCCAATTCGTACTATAACTACTACCACTACCACTACCGCTACCCTACTACTATCGCTACAACTAGTAAAACTACCAGTTACAGCGTCATCATTATTTCAGAATCAGCCAACACATATTAAAATTTAAAGTTCCAGCAAATTTGTGTTCATGGATCATCGGAGTCATAGCCTTCTATTACCCCGGTCTCGGGTGGTTTTCAATAATGTTACCATTCAACATTGTTCTCGGTTGGTTCGTTTTAACATTTCATCTGTTAGGAAACGAAAAAGTAACATGCCGAAATTCAGCAGCTGTTTTTAAAAAAGTGCCAAATTAAAATTTTAATGTTGATCTTCAGGTTCGTTGCATGTTGAAACGGATGAAAAGGAAATTTTGTTGCCAAAATGAAAATGATGATGTGTGAATCTGAATAATAAATTGTTTTTTCTAGCCAGTAAAATACTTGCTCCGGGAGGGGCTCGAACCCTCGACCTTGAGATTATGAGACTCACGCTCTACCGACTGAGCCACCGAAGCCTGCCGATTCATCTCCAATTATAATTAAAGTCCAAATTCACATAATTATTATTTTTATGAGTGTACAATTTTTTGAAACTGTTTTCGACACAAAAATAACAAAATTGCAACATCAGATTTATTGTTTTTACGCTTTTATTTCAATATAAAACAAAAAATCATTGCCGAAAAGACGCTCGCGCAACTAGCAAAATTTTGACTGGCCATCTTGTGGAAGAGTGCCCAGTCGCATCTGTCGTTGCAGAGGGTATCGTTGCAACACCAGTTACAAGTCAGCGTCGTCACGCCGAACCCGTCGTACTGACAGGTCGCCTTACAGTTGTTGTCGCAAGCTCTGTGGATCTCCGTGAAAGCTCCGTTTCGCCACGTTAAAGTGGTCTAAAAATCGCGAATCGTGCCTGGCCAGCGAGCTTACGGGCAAAAAGTAGTAACTTACTCGGCAAATCTCGTTGCCGACGCACGGGCGCCTGTGATCGTCTGCTTCGGTGAAATTTCTCAAACAGGTGATATCTTTATCGTCGTCGGTGGCTTCGGGGCCTTCGCTGTGATCGCAGAAATAGCACATAATTGTTGACACATCGTCGGCCAGCAGATATCTCAAAGCTGAAATGCAAGTGTGAAATTAATCTTGAAATCATTTTCGGGCTACTTACCGTGCAAATGAAGCAATAAATATGCGCACAAACGTTGGTTCATTGTTGAAAAGTGAAAAGACTTAAATTTTTTCTTACTTTTATTGAGAAGTTAATAAAAAAATTCAATACTTGGTCGGTGGTTAACTCCAGCAATTTTTTGAATTGAATATTGATTTAGCCAGTGCACAGAATTTGCAAGAATGATTTCAGGCACAAAAGGTGTCATGCTATTCAATTATTCACGCAAAAATTGAAACGTTGAGAATTTAGACCCCGACTAGAGTTGCCGAATACCGTAGTCTCTGAACAACTATAGTAATTGGACAACTATAGTCACCGCAGAACTATAGTCACTAGCCAAATTTTTCTTTATTCTTCATTCAGAAAATTCATTTCAAAATAATAACTCGAAAGTACACGAACGAAACAAAATTCGTAACACGGCTAGTAACATTTCGGGTCATTAATCCTCGTCGCCCGACGCTTCCGATTCTTCTTGATTAATCTGGAAGTATCGCAATTCGTACGTGTCCTTGCCCGAGGCGACGACCCGGAGCCAATCGCGCAACGCTTGCTTTTTAAGATATTTCTTCGTTAAATATTTCAAATATCTAAACAAATAAATCGACTGGCTAAGTTGCTTAGCTTGTAACTTTAAGAATACAATCGTAGCTCGAAAGGTCGTTAGCCAGTACACGTAACTTGTTTTTCCAACAACTTTTCGGGCTATAAACAAACATGACTCTTTTTTAACCTTTTACTGAACGGAATATCGGCCGACAGAGAAATTTTAGTTTTTTGCAATTCCAACGCGATGTTCGAACCTAAATTGCCCGTTTTGCCGTTGATTTTTATCTTTTCTTTCAAAAACGTCTCCTACAAGCAAAAAAAGTAACTGTCTAAACGAGTAAACGAGCAAATTCGCGAAGCTTACGAAATCCGTCGCGTTCATAATTCCGTCTTCGACCGGATGCTTGCATTCGATGAAGAATTTATGAGAAACTTTTTTCTTTTTACCGCCGCCGACGATTTTGCTTTTCTTCGAAGTTTTTCCGCCGGCTTTATTGTTAGCAGTCGGGGCCTAAAAATCGCAGAAAAACAGCGTAAAAAACAAAAAACTCAACTAGACAAGGCGGTTTTCGAGCAAAAAAACTTACCATTATCGCCGTTTAATCCCTAAAGGTTGCGTTAAATTAAAAGTTTGCTTAAAAAGTTCTAAAAATTTATAGTTTCAACTTTTGGTAGGATTTTGCGGTTTTCAAGCACGAAAAGTGTCGTTTTGTCATAGGCCACCAGCAAAAATCGTAAAATCATGATATGATTTTGCATTTTTTGTTTATTTTCTTGCTGGACGTTTGTATTTTTAAGTAATTTACGATCAGATAAATTAACTAATTAAAATTTTACCTAATTCGTATAGGTTAATTAATATTTAAAAGATTTAACAAGCCACCAAGGCTTCGGTGGCTCAGTCGGTAGAGCGTGAGTCTCATAATCTCAAGGTCGAGGGTTCGAGCCCCTCCCGGAGCAAACTTTTTGATTACGCAACAGATTAATCTTCAGGAGTGCCTTATTTGCTTGAAAGCCATACTACATCATTAAAAATTTCTCGTTAGTCTTGTTTAGAAACAAATGAAGTGTTTTTGGAATTTTGAAACCGCACTACCCTACATGACTTTCGCAATGACAGCTTTTCGACTTTCGGCCATCGTTCCTCGAGCTGTTGCCGTCATAAAACAAATAAGCTGGCCAAGCTATGATAGCGCTATCATAACCATAATCCTTTCTTTTTTACATTCCAACTGCCCGACAAAAAGATGTATTTCCAAAAAAAACATCTTCGAACACAATAAAATATAACCGAAGGGGTTTATAACAATTAGAAGCAAAAGTTTTTCCGGTATCATCCGCTTGAGGAAAATGGAAAACCTCGTTAGTCTTGTTTCGAAACAAATGAAGTGTTGGAGTACTTACACGTTATGTATTTCAAACTGCAAACATCAACAAAAACAAGAAGAAAAAACAAAACATCAACCACATCAGCTGCGCATTTTGACAGCCTACAGCGAATTCAACACTCGTTTTCGTTAATTACACCATATTAATTAGTAGAATCGAATTGAACAGTTATTAGTTGAAGCTACAGCGACTGTTAAAATATTTTCGAAATAAAATTTTAGTCATTTCTTTTCGCGATGTACGTTCCGCGCGCGCTTGAGATTCTAAACACTCGACGCTGATGTTGGGGACTTTGTTGCAAATGTGAATGAAGTTGCTGCCCAGCGACTTTGTATCCGACTAATTCCGTCGATTTCGCCGTGGCTACAATGGGAATGGTCGAACCGAGGTCGGTGAAATGTTCCTGCAGTTGGTCGGTGTCCAACGAGACAATGTAGCCCAACGGCGAATCCGGTGTATGAGATTCGTGATCGGCCGAGCTCGGGCGCTGGACGGGTTCGACGGACGTCGAATAGATTACCTTGGGCGGCGGCCAGTCGCACGAAGTCGGTTGGAAGTAGTCCTTTTCTAGTACTAGCTGAGCTTTCGGCAACGTGTTGAACAGCGAGTACAGTTGGTCGGTAGTCTGGATCTGGTTCTTGGTAGCGGTTGATGCCGGAGATGAGCCGCCGCCGGATTTCAAGCAGGTGGATTCCTGCTCGGCGCGCATGCTAGGTACCAGCGGCGTTTGTCGGGTAACGGGTTTCGAATTGGTGATGCTTAAGAAAGCTCGTTCGACTGCGTTTATCGGTCGTGAACTATCGAACAGCGACGAGTTGGCGGCGGTGACGGACGGTGTCCGTCGCTTTTCCGACCGATTTTCGGCGCTGGCATCGACTTTCGGCCGACCATCGTCGGCCGGAGACGGCGTTTCGCGCGTTTCCTCGCTTGCTATTTTGTATTTCTTGCTTTTCATTTTCTCTTTAAAATTCTCCGAGTTTATCTGTCGATATTTGCCCGAACGTTCGTACTTGCGTTTGTGCAGCTTGCCGTCGCGATTTTTCGACGATTTGTCTTTTTTCGTCGGCTTGCCGTCGGCCGATTTGATTTTCGGCGTTTTCGGCCGATAGATTCGCGGCACGGCGGGGCCGGCGCCGGCTCCGCTTTCGGCAACGCCGTCTCCGATGTCGGGCACGTCGATTTCCGGCAAATTCAACGCTCGAGCTTGCCGACATTTTTTCTTGTAGCACAACGCGCCCGGCAAGTATCGGCTGTCGAAAAACACCTTATCCATGCAAATCAAACAAATCCCACAATCGTCCGTGCGACAATCGTCGCACAAACCGCACCCGCCTTTTATACGATCGCCTTTGATTTCTTGCGCGATTCGCGCTTGCAACAAACGAGCGCAGCGTCGGCGCACGCACGACTGTTTTTTGAGGCCCGGCCCGCCGAAATGCGTGCTGTCCTTGCAAAACATGCATCGGCCGCACGGCTGCGCGGTGCAGCCGACGCAATCGCCGCATCGATGAAATCGAGGCAGAGCCGAACCTTTTGGCATTTTAAATGCGAAATATGTCATAGACGATTCACTTTTCAGCGTTAAAACGAGTAAAAAAATATAAAATTTCCGCCGATTTCCGTTTCAAAAGTACATATTCTTCGGAAGCAACGTTTGAAAACGGAACTGTATTCAGATTGGCAGGGAATAAGTAACGAGCGAAAATCGCTTGAAAAGTGTTGTGATTTGCACGTTACCGAGGCCAACTTGATTTATTTCATTTATAACCTGTTTTATAAGATTATTAACTTTCGTTTGGTTTTTAGAGGGTTACTTTTGAAGAATTTTGTTGTTATTTTTAACTTAAAAACTTGTTAATTTTAAATGTTTAATGCGATAAGCAGCTTTAATATACTAATCGTTTTCAAGGGCGGTCGCAGGAATTTTTTTAAGGGGGGCTCAGGAGTTTGTGATCAATATTTTTTGTGACCAGTATTTTTCTGATTGTTCACGACTTTGGTCAGAGATGGCGCTAGTTTTTATTTTTCAAGCAATACGACGCTGTTTTGTTTTAAACTCATTCAATACTTTTTTAACGCCAGTCTGAATTTCGCGATGAACATTCATTAATGCCAGTCCTGTCAGTCGTTCTTCATTCATCGATGCACTCAAAAACGTCTTCAGTATCCTCATTGTTGAAAAACTTCTTTCTGCAGCTGCAGTTGAAGGGGGCAATGTCGATAAAATCTAAACAAAATTACTTGAATTTGCAAGAGAAATCTTTTTTCACTCACTGTTAAAATTTTGTAAATATTTGGCTGGAACTCAATATCGTTGTGTTCTGTAAAAAAAATGTGGTTTCATTAAAATTCAATAATTGTTGCAATGAGTCAAATTAAAATACTAAGTTTCGTGGAGTCATAAATTTTATTGAAGACTCGAGTGTTCGATTCATAATCTTCTTTTTTTTTAAAGTATAAAATCTTTGTAAATATTCGATTAAATCGACAGAAACAGGCTTGTAAGTTCGAAGTAATCACTGACGAGTCATACGAAAATTTGTACAAAACAAGCAAAAAAAAAAAATTGAACCGCATAACTGATATCACGAAATTTCTCGCCTAAAAAAGTTTCAATTTTCAGTTACTTGTACAAATTTGGAAGTTGCTTAATACCTTTTGGGCATCTGAATCTCTCGTTAGAGAAACGTCATTTAACATTGCATAAAGCGGAACAAGCGGATCTAAGAAACGTTGAATGGCAGCATGTTTTTCCACTCATCTTAAAATGTACCAGAATACAATAATACCGTACATCTTATTGATTTTGAAAATTGATTTTGCAAACCATTTGTATTATTTTTGAATACTATGAAATATTGTGTTTATCGCAATGCAAAATAATTGTTAGTAGCAAAGAGCAAAAATTCAAAAATTGAGAACTTTTAGAAAACAGAAAATCAAATACAATGAAATCTTTAAAAAAATATCTTAAAATTGAAAGCCAAGAAAGAAATTTCGCTTTAATCGTTGAAAATGAAAAGTCGTGGATTTCGAGGGACGTTTTGGCGATGTCCAGCCCGATTTTTCAAACAAATGTTTTACGGCGATTTCAAATAATTCGCCATCAAAAATTCGCCGAACTTCCCGACAAACTAATTGAAGATATTTTGCAACTGCTGGCTTGTTTATCGTTTGGTGAATTTTTCTTCACCGATCGCAAAAATGTCGACGACGGAAACGACGTAATTTTGGGCGAATTGACCGAAGAACATTTTATAATTAGTTTGAAGCAGCGATGTATCGCATCGTTACTGGAACGCTGGAAAATCTGTCCGATTTTGCTAAATATTGAGCGATTTTGGAAAACGCTGTCAAATGGTATCAAAGATTTAGTGACGATGCACATTCCGCGACTTGCTAAACAGCCAGCAGCCGAAATTTCCAAGCATCGCGATGATTTTCCCAATTTTTTGGTTTGAAAGCCAAATCGAGCAGACTTGATAAAAAGGTGCACAATGTCAAAGTCGACCAGCTCGAAATCAGCGCTTATTGCAATACTTGGAGGTTTATTCATCTTCAGGGCAGCTGCGAGGAATGTTATCAAAGTCTGTGCTGTCTCTGCCGAACCGACGGTGGCCATTGCAGAAATTTCAACAAAGATGATTGCACAAACAAAAAACATGCACCCACCTGCATCGTCGTTGATTGTCTTTGCAGCTACGATTTCGCTTATAGCTGGTTGGATGCTTTGTAAATATTCGTTTAAGACTTATTTTTTTGTGAACTCCGACATTGATGCATTTGTTTAGTCAAGTCACAAATCGTGGGCACCACGCCAGAAGGGTTTTAGTCCCGATTTGTCGATTTTGAAATAATTGCATTTTAAGATTTAGATCAATGTTATATTTCCCACTGCAATGCATTCTGCATGGTACAAAGCAAGCACCATGAAAAACTATCAAACTACAGACATCAAATTTGAAAACTGGCTGAATCACAATGTTCATTAAGCTATTTTGCATAATGAACCACCAAGTCGGACTTAAACCCTACTGGCTGATTGCTTTACAGGCAGATGTCAATTTTCAAATGTTGCAAACTCATGTGCCAGAAAGGTTTAAGGAGTATAGCTAGAAAATTCAATGAAAAAATTGTTTATTTCACAGGGTTCACAGCCATATTCAATGCATTATGTTTCAAAAATAGAGCAAAGTTACATCTATAGTTCTATAATTCTATAATTATAATTCAAGATCTATAATTCTTGTTTGTAATCATCTACTTTCTGATTTACAATCTCATTGTAAATGGTTTCTTCCCCCTGAAACTGGATAAGGCGTCAAATTTTTTGCATTTAATTCAGTCGGAAGATTCTGATACCAGCTTTGGGCATCTTTTCGAATAGCTCCTTTTTCACACAAAATGTCCAAATGCTTTTTCTTTTCAACCGATAGCGGCATCACTGTTGAATAAGCTTTTTTCAACGAAAAATTGGGAATCGGATCATCTCCCACGGGGTTAACTCGACTCCTTAAGTTCCTTTGAATGTTCTGATGTTTTTTTTGCATGTTAACAATGAAAACTTTTTTAAATTCGTCATTGTAACGATATTTGTATTGATTGTAAAATAATTTGGAGTGGTCTTTTCGAACCGCAATACTTTGATGTAATTCCAGTTAACGAAATTTTTATCTTCGTCGATAGTACGCCGATAAAGTCGGTACAAAACTGCTAACTCTTTAAAATCGAAAATATCATCAATAGTCATTTCTTTAACAATGTATGGTTTTCGACGTCGAGCAGCTCGAAACACTTGTGCCATTCGTGCATCATAAAAATGTCAGTGACACTTGCGACTTTCTCGATGGCAGAGTGCATCGAGTCTACTTCCATGTGGGTGTGACCACTTTCTAAAAACTTGTGCTCAATAATTTGAATATTGGCAAACTTTTGAACAGCGTAAAGGCATAATGCTGCAACGTTCCGGTTACGATTTTGCCCTCCGCAAGTGTCGGAGAAAAGCGCTATATGGGAATAATGTGGTTTTAGCTGTAAAAAAAATTGCCACAAACAAGAACCAATATCGATTGACCCACGATTACCATTTAACTGGTTCCAGAAGAAACAAAACCCTTCGTTAGGTTTGTTTTGTTGATAAACAGTCAAGTTTAAAACTATTACTTTGAATGAATAATAAAGGAGGGAATTTTCTGTATTGGGCAATGTCAACTGAGCTTCCAAGTCGAATGTTGCCGAGTAGAAAGAAGGATCATTTTCTGCTCTAAGGTTATCAGCTTTTTTATCATCTTGAGCTTTTTGGTTGTGAGCAAGATGCTCCCGATATTCCATTTGAAAAGCATCTTTTTCATCTCCAAGGGGCAGCAACTCATATTTTGTGCAAGTTTCACACTGGTCCTTTTTCGGAATAAAGAACCCAAGGTTATACTCCTTGCCAAATATTTTCTGAAACGTGCTAAATTGAATGGTACTATCTGGAAACTTTTCTTGATACAAGTCAAACAGTTTTCGAATTGACAAGTCAACTCCAAGGTATTCATGTTTTGTGTCCTTCCTCGTATAATGTGATTCCGTTTTGGGAAAAGATTCGATGTGGTTTTTTATCTGTTGAGCGACTGCATCTGGTGTTTTATTATGCAGAGGATGTTTCCCACATCGATCTTCTCCAATGAAAACACATTGGACATTTTTATTTTTGACAGCATTTTTGACGAACTTGTGACCAATATCCAAAGTATCCATGAGGAAATTTCTGCAAACTTTCTTCCATTCACCATCATTATTCGTCAGGTAATACGGATTCGAACCAGCCCTTAAACTATCATCTTTTTTCCTATCTGGCAAATGTCTAACACGCTGTCTTGCTGGTTCGTGACTTTTGTGGTGTGCGCAAATGAAATCCTGTTGATTTCGATCTGCCAAAGCATAAAACGATTGGCAAATGGCCTGACGATTTTCGACTGAAAAATTGTTGAGGTCATAGCACTTTAGGCTGTATTTACAAATTGTAGGGCGCGGATGTTTCGCAGGAACATCCTTCTTTACTGTATTTGTATGAGCTTCGCCAGAGATCTTTTTCCGTTTTCGAATCTTTTTTTTCCAATTAGCTGGATCACGTTTCTTCCGCCATCGGGTAGATGTGTTTGATGAAACGTCTTCAGCAGCAGAAACTTCTCGATCATCAACCTGCGCATTATCTTCTGAGGCGCTAGTGGTTACTTGCGAAGAAGTTTCCTGCTTTCTTTGGTTCCAGAATCAGCGTAATCAGAATTGTGATTATCTGAGTTATGCTCGCATTAAAGTTTTTCAACCAAAAATTGAACTGGAGGGATGCCAAGCATTCGGCTGTAGCTAGTCTGGGCTATATTATAATTTGCTTCAACTTCGTTTGCATCTGCAACTTCGTTTGCTCTGTCATCTTCAAAAACTACATTTGTTAACATGGCATATTCGACAGTTTCATTTTTGTGCTCGCCAGGAAAATCAGAAATTTTGGCGCCGAGGAGGGCAAATTCATCCTATTATCCATTTTTTCAGGTGAAAAGTATGAATGATTCAACACTGAAAAATGCAGTCATTGAAAAACAAAATCACTAAATATTATTAAATTCTCGATTTTGATTGACATATTCCACGTTTTCGATAATTGCACCTCCTTCCTGACTGACAGGATCTTCTTCCAGCTCGTTTATAATTTCAGCAGCTTTCTTTGTATTCCTCGACATGATTTTTTATTATAACTGACAATGATTCATTTACAGAAAACTCAAAAAGTGGTGCAAGAAAAATTTTTTTGACCGTTGTGCAATGTCACAAATCAATTTAGCAAGGATATAGATATCCAAAAAGGTTATAAAAAGCTGGGTTTAAGTCCAGCATACGCCATCAAGCAGTATACCAGAAGGGTTTAAGTCCAAATTAAAATGCCAGAAAGGTTTAAGTCATCTAGCTAGCCCAGATAATGGACTTAGACCCTTCTGGCAAAAGAAAGATAAAAAAACAATGGACTAAGACCTTTCTGATTCTTCTTATCTCTTAAACAGTGCTCGAATTTGAATATTACAGTATGCCATCTTGTAGAGCATAAGGTTTTGTGCTGGTATCTTCATTGCACTCCATTTTGAAAAAAATTGGACTTAAACCCTTCTGGCTTGGTGCCCACGATTTGGTTCGATCATCTGATATTCAAAAAAAAGTTATGTGTTTCAACGAGTCATGTCCATACAGGGTGTCCCATAAACTACAGATTGTCAAGTCAGATTACATCAGCTTTCACTTTTGTATACAAAAAGTGAACTGTGGTTTTTTTTTTTATAAAATATGTTGATGTGACGCATGCTAATCCTAATAATAGTGTATGACTGATAACTACAATATACCATTTCATTCAACTGACTTTATAAAAACAAATAGAACTTCCGTTTGTAACGCCCACGAGTTTCAAGAACTTTTTAGGTAGTTTGTTACGTCAGAAACTGGTTTCAACCAGAATAGATCTTATGACTTACTTTTTATACATAAGTTAGCATAGACACTTTTAGTCTTAATAGCTTTTTATAACTTATAAAAAGTTACTTTCACGCCCCCCTGATTTGGATTCAAAACCTATATAAAGACAAGCCATTTTCAAGGAGTCATTGCGGATGGAATGGAACGTTTGTGGATGAACATGTTGAAGATCTGCATTTGAAACGTCATGTTTATTACATTGTTTTGTTGGTTGAATTGCTATTAAAGTTAATATCGAATCTAAGTGTTTATCATTTGTTGTGAGCATTATCCAACTTGCGCATCAAACCCAAGAGTAGAGTTCGTCTCTACTGCTTCAGAGTGAGAGTCAGCGCTACATTGACAAACAGTTTTGCTTTTCCTCACTTGGAATGATTTTTGAACAACGTTTTTACAGCACATTTCATGGTCACGAGAAAGTGTTTACAGCAGAACACCTTCTTTTTCTTTCATCACTTTTACCCTTATTGTAATTTAGGATCGGCATCACGCAACTTTGTGCCAAGAAAACCATATAATAAACATATTGTTTAGACTTCAAAAGATTTTTTCGAAGAAACAAACACTTTATGTTGTTCTCAATCGTTCATTTTAAACTATTTGGAACTTATCGCCAGTCAACTCGTATTCATTAAATCGCAATGTCTTTTACCTGGTTTCAAGTAAAAACTATGAAGTTTTTGCTTATGGATCATGAATTGTTTTAACAAATTTTGCACAAGCAGCAGCTTTTACCAAGGTATGCCCCAGGGCATGGAGAGAGACCGCAGCAACTGAAACATTACGACTGTCTGAGCAGGCTGTTGATAGTTGGTCCCTTGTTTCCCATGTTTAAGCTGGCTGAGCAGAGTTGTGGCATGCCCCATGTCAAGCTGATGTTGAACTGAACATTTGGCAATAGCGGTGGCATCGACATTGGAATGGGTAACGATTATTTTGTCAAGTGTAGTAATAAAAAGTCTTCAAAGTAAAATTCAAAAAGAGGATTTTCATGTTTAAGGTCAACTTCCTGTTTACAGTGTTAAAATTATGTTAAAATTATGTTATGTTAAAACACCGGACCACCGAGTTCCAAATGGCTTGCTGGCGTAATGGACTATACCTTTGACGTAATTTATAAACCAGGCAAGTTCAACAAAGTCGCCGATGGATATTATAGAGCACCATTGCCATACAAATCCACCGATCAAGACTGGGCCGCCGATCACGTTATTAGTGGTAGGTATTATACAGACGCCGCCATCCAAATGGACCACGCAAAGCCTATGTTCCTATATCACATCGCGAGGGTATGCTGGTATGGCCGGTATGGCCAGATTTATCCAATGAACAATTATTAGATGGTGCCTCGTTTCATCAGAAAATCATTGATGAACAACACAAACATACTTTTTACGCATCGATTATCTGTTATTTGTTGGGGGATAAGTTAACAAGTAACAAGTATGACGAAAAAGTGTAAACGACGCATAAAGTCCGATAGCCAGGATTTTTATGTAGATAACCATGGTCTCCTACGTCACGTTTGGATCGGCTGTGATCCTCGCCGCTATACCAAAGAATATTTCCAAGTGGTCCTACACGAGACGATGATCCATATCATTCCCGCCATTCTTCACAATCATTCCACCACAGGGCATTTGGTTTTTGAACAAATATGAAAACTAGATCTCGTTTTTATTAGCCCCGAATGAGCACTGAAATTCTTGATTACTGCCGCCAAAGCCATAGTTGTCAAAACCAGGAGTAAAAGCCAAGAAGGCAAGGCCGAAGTACATCCAATACCAATTGGCAACTGATTTGAACATTTGGCCATCGACTGCCTTGAAATTCCAATTGGGGGCCATTCATAAAGTATATACGCACCTCGGGGGAGGGGAGGCATGAAAAAACAACAAAACGAACGGGGGTGGGGGAGTCAGACGGCAGCGTACGTACGCTTTTTTTAAATATGCGCTAGTTGCAAAAAAATGCCAAAAATGGACTGTTTACTGCAAAAGAACATTGTTTTCACAAAATCTTGCTCTCAAGTCTGCATTTTTTACATCAGAAGAAAAAATTTTGATGATAGTTTTCATTAAATCTTTGCAATTTCCCTAACTCCTTCCCATAATTCTTCATAAATTATGTAACCCCATAAATTCAAATTTTTGTTAATTATGGCATAAATAACGAAAATCCGTTGTATACGAAATTTCTGGAAACTTACATCCGATACAAATCCGAAACTCCTTTGAAAGTTTCGATGAGAGATGGTCAAAATTTATGGAAAGAATTGAAAAAGAATGAAGCGAAAATGATCGAAAAGATTAAAGGATTCGATGTGGCTATTGCAGTTCGGAAAAGTCGAACTATATTATATATTTTGTAAAACAAACATCGCGGACGACGGCTGACGAACCATTGGTTATATTTGGTGGTGGTGAAGTTAGGTCGAATGCATCGATGGTGATGGAGGTACGTATGCACTAACAATATGTTAATTTATTTAATTTATTTTTATTTATTTCAGTAAAGATTATGTTTTTACTTTTAGAGCTCGGCTACCGATACCGAAATTGAGCCTATGACAAGCAGTCGTAGCATTCCAAAACAAGAGGAGATTGAAAAGAAATTATCAGAAATCGAAAAGAAATCGAACTCGTTGTATGCGATCAAGGTTACTGCTTGTATCACTTCAGATCAAACAAAGGAGTTGGACGCTTTGTTGAAGGAGAAAGTATGATTTTATCTCTTCAAACTAAATAATTTTTTGCAAAACTACTGCTCCTTACAGAGGCAGTTGGAAAAGCGCCTTTCAACTTTAAAAAGGGAGCAAGCTCCAGTCAAAAACGTCGCGCTGAATATCGACTGAAGGTCAAAGAAATTGCCGAAGCGAATCCGGATATTGGAGCTAAGCTTCGCCGATTTACATGGGACGACACAGGACGACCATCTCTCAAAGTCGATCAACCATTCCTTCACGAATGTGTTTTGCGCATAGCTTCAACTGGAGCATCTGCCCCATGATCGTCGTCGAACGGAAGCTCTTCAGGTATGTCGAACTTTGGATGATCTTCAAGTCGTTTTGAATAAAGAAGGTTTCAAACTTTCTCGATCTGGATTATACTTACGGTATGGTATCCGGACATTTCATCATCACATTTTCATCGCCGGACTTTTCATACCCGGACTTTACATACCCGGTCTTTTCATCGCATATACAATATCATCCC
>JAQGBA010001521.1:0-14180 GCA_034698125.1 Prionchulus punctatus | reverse complement strand
GTTGGTGCATGGAAAGAAGAAATTATTGATCAAGATAAACCCAACTGCACATTGAAAAATATTCAAGCCAAATCGGCTTATGCATTTGCTGTTAGCTCCATAAATTTAGCTGGAGAGAGCAGTCCTAGGCGAGTTGCTTGTTTTACTAATTAAGAAAATTAATTAATTAGCTAATTAATTAATTGAGTGGTTGATTTTATAGCTTTCGTAGAGGTGTGCATTGGTTTAGTCAAAAATAAAAAATGCATAGTGCGTTTATTACTTGCTACAGCAAATTTTAGCATCACTTGGGATCTAACAATGAATAACCTATTCTAAAAAGCAGCTTTTTTTAATTTTACATTACTTTACATTAATAGTGGGTTGTAAAGTTGGCTGGCATTAAGTTGGCGGTCGGTTTTTAACTTTACTCTCCCTTGTGGTCCGGCCAACTACAAGGTATTACTATGGCCTTATACACTTCATTTAAACAGTCTCGATTTGGATCATGGAATGTTTGTATGGTTAATGGTACAGGGGCGGGGAACGAAGTTATCGAGGAACTCAGCAAATTCCGACGTCAAAGACGAATTCTATGAACATCTTACAAACATTTTCAACGAATTATCGGCGAAAAGCTCGTTCATGTAGGCTGATTGGAAGAATTCTTCGTTCATTGGAAGAAGCTGATTGAAAATTTGTGATTGTGTGATTTGTTTAATGATCTAAGTCGTGTCTTGTCTGTTGAAAGTTGTACTACACCTTCAAGTTTTGAAGTCGAGAACTTAGTTAAGTTTATTACACAACATTCTAAATAGAATATAAGTGACAATGAGAAAATGCAATCGATCAAAGCACAGAATACCATTTACATGATATAATAAAACATAATTAGTCAATAAATGATAAGATCTTGTTCCATAGTTCTTCATTCACAGCTATTTTTTGAATTGGTAAGTGTAGCGGAATTATTATTTTGTCTAAATCTTTCGTGATGCAGTCAACCCAAGTTGCCTGTGGCCGTCCACGGCTATTAGCGCCTAAAGGTTGATAAATAAATGCTTTCACTGGAAGTCGATCATCCGAGATTCGGTATATCTTCCCCAGCCATGATAGCCGACATTGAGTGACAATGTTTCCGATCCTTTTAACATCGTGCGATTTCATGATTCGATCGTTCGATATCAGGTCAAACCATTTAATTCGCAATATACGCCGGATGCATTTCATATCGAAGACCTCTAGCAAATGTTCGTCGGATTTTCTTAGATTCAAAATATGTACTCCATAAAGAAGCGACGGTCGGACTAAACGACAATAGAGTTGAATTTTCGTTCTTCAAGCAATGTTTGTTGCTGACCAAATTGATTTCTTGTAATTGTAAAACTTCTTTTCTGCTGCATGGATTCGATCTTTTATCGAGATCGCCGGAGATAGATCATTTAAAATTCTCATTCCTAGGTACGTGACTTCATCGACCCAATTCAGCTTCTTATCATTTAACATAAATTCCGGAAGTCGTTGTACAATCATATTTTTCCGCCGGAATGCCATTAAAAAGGTCTCGTCGGATTTAATTGAAAGTCCCGTTTTACTAATAACGCTCGCTAAATTATTCAACAATGTGTGCAATTCATCGGTTGAATTCGCAAACAGAACTAAGTCGTCAGCAAATTCCAAATGAGATAAGCGTTCGTCCTTCAAATCGATACCCAATAGACTCTATTTTTCGTTAAACTTTCGTAGGGCATCCTCTAAAACCAAATTGAACAGGCTCGGTGATAATGTACAACCTTGCGCGAGCCCTCGTTTGATCATAAATGTCAGCGATAGTTTGCCATTGACCAGTGCCGATGCACTGCCTTTTGAATAGCACGATTTCAAAATTTCAAGCCAATTTTTGTCAAAATTCCGCTCCAACAAGGTTTTCCACATTTGGTTTTGAATAATCGAGTCGCAGGCTTTATTGAAATCGACAAAGGTGCAAAATGTCGCTAATCTTTTTCATTAATCGTTTTTGTATGACTTGATGTAAGACAAATAAGTGGTCGATAGGTGAACGATTTTGCTGAAATCCCACTTGAGTTTCTAGCAGAACATTCTAAAAGTTTATATTTGCGTAAAATATCACTTTGAAGAACCATTTTCTTATTGTATTTAGTAAAGCAATCAGTCTATAATTTTCACAGTTTGACGAAAATTATTTTTTAAATATTGGCCATATCGTTGCTTTTCTCCAAGATTCAGGCACTCGCTTCGATTTCATTATTGCTGTGAATACTTATTCTCTTCCGGCCCATCTTATTGACGATGGTGCCATCTTGAAAATATCAACTGGGATTCCATCGGGCCCTGGCGCTTTTCTGGGTTTCATCTTTTTTAAGGCTAGTTTCATTTCTTCATACAAAATTTGCAGTATTTTGTCAATCAATTCTGCTGTCGATGACTGTGTGTCATGACTTCCATCATCTGCGAATAATTCTTCGTAGAATTCTGACCATCTACAGGGTGTTTCATAATGATGGTACCCCCCCTTAAAACATACTTCCCGATATGCTACACCAGTTTCGAATACACCATTTTGTAGAGAATTCAATTCTGCGTTCAGTGATGTTTTGCTTGTCAAAATATTCTAAGCGGTTCATTCACTATCATCAAAAATCAAAGACCTAGTCAAAAACCACAAAAACCTCAAATTTCCAACATGGTTATCCTTACATCAATAATCAGTCTCACCTCCTCCTGCTTCCCTAACCTGTCTCAAACGTTCTGGCATCGAACACAATAAATTCTGAAACAAATCCTCATCGAATTCCAAATCATGTAACACAATGTTCAAATTTTTCATCAAAGTATCCGTGTGATGGTGTCAAACATGATGGTTCATTAGATGTTTTTTCCATGATCACCCGTATTTCATCATCTTCAGGATCGATTACCTGGCTTGGCTCCTTTTCCCCAACTGAATCGATGATAATTTCAGGAATGAATCCCTTATCAATAGAGAGAGGGCCATTTTCGTTTAGAGTCCCATCGGGACTGGCAGGGTTTTCAAAAACAGTGAATCCGGTGCTGCCATTTTCAGCAATTCTTGTTTCGCTGTTATCCTGTTGTATCTGCTCCATTGCTTCTTCCCTCAACACGTCTTAATCGACTACTTCATTTGCTTCTCACTGTTTTTAAGCCTCCTCATCGCCATCATTTTGCTGGCTAGTTTTGCTTCCCATTTCATTTTTGACATGCCTTTGTGCAGGGCCAATGAATCTTTCTAACATTTCGTTCTTGGTCTTCAGGATGATATTGGCTTTGTATAATCGCAACCAAGTGGCTTTGACCTCCATGATTCCCACTGTTTCTTGCATTAAATAATCATTGGCTTCCCGCAATCAGTCAATTACATTTTTCAATCTCGTATTCTGGACACAGGGGGGTGCTTTCCAGGCTCGAGCCCCCCCAAAGCTGATGAAGGTACTCAAAAAACCGTGCCCTACCTTGTGTTACAGTTGGGCTTTCTTTCTACACTATGATCGACTAGATTTCTTTCTATAAGATGATTAATTCTTTCTCCAGAATTCTATTCTATAAACTTTCACCTTTTCTCAAACCTACACATTTATTTTCAGCTTCCTAAATTCCTACTTGTACTTATTTTTATGACTCTCGTCAGCTAACCTTTTCCATTTATTCCTACTTACAGGAATTTATTCCTATTTTCGACAATTCCTTTTTATACTTTAACCTTTCTGACCCTACTTCTCCTTGCTATATAAGCTTTCAGTTTTTCTTCACAAATTGGGTTCATTTCAACTTTGTACTTGTTGTAACCAAGGTTGCTTGTAATAAAGATCAAAACCTTCAATTTGACTTGTCTCACTAACTCATCATAGAGAGCCCCCTTTTAACACTTGGAAAAAAATGGAGACATTTTTTGACATTTTTTTGTATTAGATAAAAATTAGCGCCATCTCAGACTAAAGCCGTGAGCAATAAGGAGAATACTGGTCACAAAAAATATTGATCACAAACTCCTGAGCCCCCCCCCCCCTAAAAGAATTCCTGTGACTGCCCCTGCTTTACCACCATCTCCTTTCTTCTTCTGTAGTTTATGAGTAGCCATTGGCTGATCAAAATTCTTTTGCACTTTTGAAACTATCTCTTCGAATTTGTCAGTTTCCATCTTGATCATGGCACACGAAACAAGAGAAAATTTAATAGTTTGTTTGCAAAAACAGAACAGAATTTCAAATTGACCAAGCGTGATAGTGGCTCAATATAGATAATCTTTTTGGTTTCAGGTCATGTGAGGGATCACGCAATCTCCCGACCATTTATCTGTGAAATTTTTTCCTTTTCCTTATCTTTTTGTTTTATACAAATTCCAAAAAAAATTTTTATCTTTATTTTCGCATGTGTTCAATGCACAAGTTGAAATTGAAATTTTATCACTCAGTTTTTCTTATAAAAAAAACTAGTGCAAATGAATTTTTCGGATACATGTGTCGCAGCACTCCTCTTTGAGAAGTCTGTGACTAACCGCCGCACAAGGCTGTACGGCTGCAAGTACTGTTTACCGACAGTCGCGGCTTAACAGTACAACTTAGCGCTTTACAACTTTCTCTCCGACCGATAGTTATTTATGTTCCAATTACGATATTGTGCGCGCCCGTGTCCTTGAGACAGTGGTGGATTTCGACCATAGTTTCGATTTATGGCTCCTCGAGTTGCGAGTTGTTCGTGCGAATTTGTGGAACTTACGTTGTTCATCGAGCCATCAAATCATTAATTGCTGCGGTTTGTTGTTGCGAAGCTAAGCCTAACATGGTGACAGCAGCAGGACTTACAGTACCATAACATTGAAGTCCATGTTGCTCGTGTTTTTGAGCTTCAGCTACGGCGGCTTCGAAAGTTCGCGGTTCGCTGTGCTGAGTCCAGTGCCTTATGTTTGGAGTTTGGAGTTATGTTTGGGTGATGAAGTGGTGCTTGACCAAGACATCTCCTTCGTCCGTGCCCGTCCAATTAGGAATAGCACGTTTCGCCAAATGGCGAATGTCAGTGGCGAATTTGCTGACGCTTTCGCCGGGCATTTGTGTGCGAGCGATTAGTTGCTCGTATTTTATGTCAACCTGCTGGTTATTCGAAAAATGTTCGAGAAATGCAGCGGACCACGCGGCCCAGTCAGCCAGAGCCGGATTGCGAGCTTCAAGATCATTATACAATGACAGAGTTGCGCCTTTGACACACATCGCGAACAGTGCCAATTTGCGGGCTAAGTCATTGTTAGCTCCACTGAGAACAGCATATTTAGTAAAACGTCATTACCACTGAGTCCAGTTAACGTCATTAGGATCTCCGTTGAACAGTTCGAGCGAGTGAGAAGAAGCCACTGTGATTGGTCTAGTTTCGTACAATTGTTGAACATTGTCGATGGTCTGCATCATTAGATTAGTTATGTTTTGGATCTGCTGCTGATCCATTTGGATTCCTTGATTTATCGGATTTTCCCCGCCAAACGGTTGATTCCCGCTTGCAAGATTGTTGACTTGAACAATCTGATTAACTATGAGGTCGTTTCCGACAACTGGCACTTGATTGTCACCAAGTGATTCCTCATCAGAAGTGTGCTCGAAAACTAAGTGTTTGCAAACGGACGTAGAGTGATTGAAGGGCAATGCGATGTCGAAAAAGACCTTTTCCAAGTTGTTACACTGGTCAAATGTTAAGTGATGAACGTAAGGGCTGTCAACTAACTCGGGTGTTGGGATTTGAGCGACTGGAGGAAACGGAGGTTGAACGACTGGCATTGGATGGCGTAGATTGCGCGTTAAGTTTCCTCCTCCGAGCGCTTGTTGTCGGGCGTCTCGAACGATCTGTTGAAATTGGTCGGATAGAGATCCTGACAGTGAATTTTCACTGTGAGCCGTTATTCCAATCGAGTGAGGTTAGTAGGAACGCACCAAAGGTTTCGCGTATCCTGGTACGCTCGCCAAATTGTCACAGCACTCCTCTTTGAGAAGTCTGTGACTAACCGCTGCACAAGGCTGTACGGCTGCAAGTACTGTTTACCGACAGTCGCGGCTTAACAGTACAACTTAGCGCATCTTACGGTAGCGAGGCTGCCTTCTGGTGTTCCAAATGAGGTTGCTTGATGCTACAATTTTATTAAACAAAAGCCAACCAACGATTCCAAAACAAGCACGACCAACGAGCAGAGTGTTTCCAAATGTACACCAAATAAGCTAACAATTGTATTCTATTTTATAGGCAGAAAGTGCGTCAGCGAGTGGGAAAATGGTTTGGGAGAAAGATGAAAAGATTATGATTTTGTTTATGAATTGGATATTGAGAAAGTGATGATTATTAGAAATGAGTAATTATGTTTTGAGAACAGAATTTGTTGTGGGAAATAAATTGAAAGGTGAATAATAATGACTTAGAAAATCACTCGCGTCACACATGGGTGGTTTGTTTACATTTTTAGAAACTTGCGAAACTGATGGTCGGGATTACAAGCTTCAAGCAAATAAAAAATGTTCGTAGAGTAAGGACAAGCAAAATGTTATATCTGTAAAATAAAAATCTGTATAATTTGTAATAGATTTTCTCTGTACATGTGTTCAACTTTTTGTTTCAAAATTTGCTTTCAATGCCAGTCCAGCGAACCGGGGGTTTCAGCGAATAGTAAGGCCTCAAGTTGTAGGCTGGCATGAGTTTTTCGATCTCTGGTCCATCATCATCAAGCACCACTCCGCTGTCATGGAGTGCTTTTGCATCTTTGTGTGGACGATGTGGAATGCCTAAGGCAGTTTCTTTTTTGGTTCTTTTCAATTTCAGTTTGTAATTTTGGATCTCAATTTGCTCTTCTTGTTTCTTATTCAATGATATTTGTGATGCTGCTTGCTTCTCTTGTTTCTTATTCAATGATATTTGCGATGCCGCTTGCTTCTCTTGTTTCCTAATCAAGGACATTTGACATTGCATTTTTTCGATTTTGGTCTTTACCAATTCATCTTTCAATGCATCATTCATATTTTTCCTTTGCCTTTTTGTTGGCGGCATATTGTGGCTAACAATGGTCATCCTTGGCTCTTCCTCAGCATCTTCGGCCCTCACCAATGGTGACAGATTATTATTATGATTATTATTGGACACCATCGATTCGATTTTCGACCTTTGGGTGGCTCCAAATTCAGGTGAAGGTTCTTCCTCTGGCAAATCTTCTTCCTCTGGCATAGACTCGATAACTGCCAAGCCATTGACCACAGCTGAATCTCTACCAATTATGTTCAATACAGCGTTTTCTACTTCATTGAAATCTGCTTCTTCCAAGCCTCCTTCACCAGTTTTATGGACCTTGTCTACCTTATCCATAACTGCACCTCGAATGTTTGGTTCTTTTATATGGAAATGATCTGCAATGCTATACTATATGAAGACATGGTCGAACTTCACAAAGCAGGGGAGAATTAATTAGTGGAAAGTCAAAGCACAATTCTAGCCGACTAGGACAGGTGGCTCTTTAGAGTCCTGCCATTTCTGCCTAGTGGAACTGTTTTAGGTTACATACAGGCTTGTTACATTTTGAGTTAGCTATGAGTAAATAACATTTAAAGAGAGTAAAAATAGAATGGTTTATGCTCTAAACTTGAAATAAAAAGTATAAATTTTGTGGTATTTAAAATGGGTAATTCCATCATTACAAATTGTGAGACTTTATCTTATCACAAAACTGGTAACAAATTCTTACAATTTTCCAGATAAAAGTGATATAAATGGAAATAATCTCCCACTGGAACTGAAATGTTACGGACTAAATTTCGAAATGGGCGAGTTATGTATATGATTATCCATCGGCGGAGGAAGAAAACACACTATTGTGGAGCAGGGATGACTTAAGAAATGTGATGATAAATACAAATATCCGAAGGACACAATCTCAAAAATAATCACGCAACATTCCTACATTTCAAAAATACAAACATTAGGTGTCTCGGCATCTATACAAATCGACATGATGAAAGGAGCCATGTCGGTTGGAGGTGGGGGATCATTTTTTCAAAATTACATTTCTTCTTGAAAACAAGCTCAGGTATAACAACAGAGCTTTCCAGGAAATTTACACCTGTTCCCAGAATAACTATATGCTCAAGCTTGAAAGTAACTATAGCATGGATGAGGTAAAACTAATGAACAAATTTTCCTGCAGTTATCATGGTAATTTATATTAAAAACAACACTGACAAATATAAATGAAACCATTGATGTTTACAGACAATTACCAACATACCTCAGTGAAAATTTAGAAAAAGTAATTCCCATCTCTGTTCACCTCATGCCATTGAAGGTTTTCGATTCTGCTGCTTTGAAATTGCTTCACAAGTCGCACGAAAAATCAGTGGGAAAAATTGTTACTTCAAATGGATAAATTAAATGAGCTTGAAGTACGGACTCGTCATTTGACAACTTACGAATTTTTTCAAAAACTAGACACGTTTTGCAAAGCTGTAGAGAATCTAATTAATGATATCCTGTTCTTTAGGATGTTTCTCATCAAACAAAGAAATGAAATAATGAGAAACATTAGAAGCGGTAATGAGGTCCATAGATCACTGGACACTTTATTAAAGAAACACAAAAGCTTGATATTAAGTGGAAACGCCATTAACCCTTGGTTGCTGGTCAAAGAGAGAGAATGGAACATATGCAATAAATGATGCACAAAAATTTGTTAAAACTTTTTACAATACACCCGATTTAAAAAAATTTCTATTACTGTTGGAACTCGATGAGCACGCCAAATTTAGGGCCAAATATTTATATCATGTGAATCAGCAATGAAAGGACTTTCGACTAATATATATGACACTGTGATTGGCGTCGGGCAGTAAAAAGGTTTCCCTTGTTAGTATTATAAAAAAATTCCATTTATACATTCATTTTAACAATGAAACACAATGCCAATTCGCAATCGTGTTTTTAAAAAGACTCAGTGAGACAGCAGTTTGTTCTAAATGAAACCATGGTTATTGCATTTGTAGCAAGAAAGAAAATGAAACCTAAACATGCTGAGTTAAGTGGGGCGCCCAAAATTGAACTTTTATTTTGAAAACAACAAATATATTCAAAAACGTGGCTTGCATGACAATATTAACAGCGATCCTTTTTTTCGGAGGGACTATAACTTTGTACTACTCAAGTCATAGATCATGAGAGGTACAGTTCATATTACTGTGGCACGTTTCCACTCAAAACGAACAACAAAACGTGATAAAATGATGACGGATTAGTTATTCCCTCTTAAATATATTCAGGTACATTTGAAGTTAATAATCTTTCAAGTGTTTTTTTAAATAAACCAATAACAGCATATGGCGAGCATTTATATTGTTTGTTTGGGCAACAGCTTCAAGATCCATCCAAATACATTTTAATTTTGACATAACTGTTTAAAAATATGGTTTATTTTTATTATGACGGGGGGGCGACCGCCCCCCCCCTTCGGCTGGGCCTGATGTGAACTACAAATAAAACGCTTGATATTAAATTCAACTACTGTTGCTGTGACATGTGCTCTACAGTTAGTAATTTTGTCATGGAATTAGGACAAGTATTGGCCAAAGACAATGTTACTACAAGCAATCTTGGTGACACAGGTGGTTGGGAACCAAAGTCAGGTTATAGTCTAAATCCCACCAGCACAATTGTATGGAATGCTAGTCTGCTTGGAGATATTTGCCCATTTGAAAAGGTTGGCACATTCAGTGGATGAGTACAAGGTTATCACATATTAGTAGAAAAATTGCAAGGCGCATTCTCCATAAAACAGCCAACTTCAGCATGCAACATTCAATGTGGTTATGTCACTGGACAAGGAACTATTATTAGTTTGCATAAATCTCCTGAACAGGAACAATTAGAAAAGCTGTGACACAACCAAACCATTGAAATGATGCCTAAAGCAGCAGAAGAATTTGTCAAGTCACATCAAGACACGTCACCCTTTGGCATTAAATTGCAATTCCTCCATGATAAAATTATGCAATTTGAACAAGATGGATTTCGTCAAGTTTGGAAAGAATTGTGCAGAAATGCTGAAAGGCAATTGCAAATTATCTGGCAGGTTAGATGTTAGTTAGTTGCTCAGGTTAGACCCAACCTTAGGAGCAAGATCGCTGCTGGGCAGAACTGATATTGTCGCAAGTTTTGTGGGCGATGCACTTATGGTGTGGCAATGCAGAGAAATGAATGCCACTGAAATTTATTGGAACTATAAGGTTAACAATACCTGCTACGCATATTTGCCTGTCAAAGTCAATGATGAAATATACTTCGTAATACCTAGAGTCAAGATCTAACAAAAGTTTCCCTACAAGTTGACTGCAACCACCATATAACTGGCATTTATTACAACAACAAAACAGGTTGAAGAATGATGACAGGACAAGTGCAAGTAACAAAAGTACCATTAGAAATCACATGACATGGAAAATGGCAGCTGTACGCATTTGATGCAGTGACAATATTTAACTTGCCGGGCTTGCTAGCACAATAAGCATGCTTCGAACATATTCGTACAGAGTGGTCAGGCTTGAAGACAGACTGCAGAGATTGATGAATTATACAGCACAGTTATTGTTAGATCCTAATACCATATATCAAGTGCTAGCAGGCACAGGTAGTGTCTTGGCTGAAGTTGCACAAGGGACTGGTGATGCAATTGAAAAGTTAATAGTTAGTGGTGGAAATACAATTACCAGCATATTTTCTGGACCTGTAGGTCTCCTTCTCGATTTATCAGTCATCTTGGCAGTTATGGCAATTATTGGATTCATCATATGGAAACTGTTACAATGGAAATGAGTACAATGACAGTCGAGAAGACAAAAACGAAGTCGTCTGCCATGTGACCAACAGGCACCTAAAGAAGTGAAGAAATTTTCAGTACAGTTTACAGAAGTTTGAGCCTCAAGAACATGTATCAGGAAGAAACTGTTGAAGAACATGAAAATAGCAAGCGAACAAGCCATCGTTCCTGAACAGTGCCTGAATTTTTATTATCAGCATTTTCACCATGAAATAATAAAGCAGGACAAGAAACAGTTACTGTGAAAGACAAACAAACAAAACTAACAGAAAATGAAGATGCAAATTCAAGCATTGTTAAAAGTGCAAGGCAAGCGAATGAAACAAGAGAAAGATGCCCAAGAATTGATACGTGGATATATGGAATTGAAGAACCAGTCACTGCACTACTGGATCCTGGATCGGATATCACCTTAATTAGCAAACGACTTTGTGAAAAGCATAAGATCCCTATAGATCTACTGTGCGTACAGGGACTCACACAAGCAGCTGGTGACGTAGCTCAAATTAATGGTTCTATTTGGTGGCGATTAGTATTCAGTAAAAAGGAACTGTTATTCAGTTATTCGACAAAGATAAGTTTATAAGGGCACATGTCATGAAAAATTGCCCGTCGAATTTTGTTTTGGGAACTGATTTTTCGGTTTTTCAGAGACGATTCTCAACTACAAATATAGGTTGGAAAAGTCAAACTGTCAGCTTCAGCTCACATACAATACCAATGAAAGATTATCTATATTTGTCACCTAATACTAGGGGAGAAACAGTGGTGCTTGAATCTGTAACTATCCCACCCAAAACAGCAAGAATTATTGAAGGAAAAATAAACCCACACACTAATTGTAGTTCTGTTATATTTGAACCATTGACCTGGTTGCTGAGAGACAGAAAGTATTTTTATCATGTTCACTCGGTACGCCCGAAAATGGCACTATATTTATCAGTATTCTTAATGTGGGAGAGGCCCCGATAACAATATTTGGTGGTACTTAAGTTGGTAAAGTCAGATTATACAGTGCTCCTTGGTCGGATGCAATTCAAAATACATTCACCAAGCACCATGCCATCCAAACATACAATGATTATAGAAGCCCAATGCAGACAAATAAAAACTCATGTAATCCTGCCCAAGAATCTAGGAAACTCAGCAAAGGAATTCAATATTGAAAATGAATTAGATTTAGAAAATAATGATAATCTCACTGCCACTCAGAAAAGTTAGTTATTTCAATTTATTGAACAATTCTCTCAAGTATTTGCAAAAAATGAATTTGACATTGGATATACAGTATTGACTGAGCATAAAATTAATACGTAAGGGCATGCGCCAATTAAGCAGGTGCCATACAGAGTACCATACAAGCAAAGAGAAATGATGGACACTATGGTAAAAGAAATGGTTGACAAAGGTATAGCCAGGACTTCAAAATCGCCTTTGAGCTCACCTGTAGTGCTCATGCCCAAAATGGTTGGGGGATTCAGATTTTGCGTTGTTTATCGAAAATTAAATGTGGTTATGAAGAAGGATGCCTACCCAGATCGATGATGATGATGATTTTGAAATTGGCCTATTTTTCGACATTAGATTTACAAAATGGATATTGGCAGCTAAAAGTAGCTAAAAATGACAAAGAAAATACAGGCTTTATTACATATAATGGGCTGTATGAATTTAATGTATTACTTTTCAGCTGTGTTCAGCTCCTGCAAAATTTCGGCGACTCATGGGGCCTTGCCTTGAGTGGCTTACAATGGACTTCTTGCCTCATATACCTTGATGATATTCTTATATTTTCTAAAACATTTGAAGAACATTTAACAAGATTAGAGCAAGTATTCAACAGGATAATTAAAGCTGGACTAATATTGCATTTGAAGAAATGTAAATTCTGTCTGAAAGAGATAGGATACCTGGGACATATAATTTTGGCAGAGGGGGTTTCTGCTGATCCTAAAAAGGTTCAGGCCATACAGGAGTTCCCGAGGCCAACGAATATAGAGCAACTCCGATCGTTTCTAGGATTATCAAGTTATTATCGGAAGTTCTATCTGGATTTGCAACCAAGGCGAATCTATTACATCAGTTGTTAAAAAAGCAACAAACCTACAATTGGACAAATAGTTGTGAAGAAGCATTTAATTCCTTGAAGACAGCCTTAATTACAGCTCCGGTCTTAGCATATCCCAATTTTTCAAAGTCATTTATTCTACAAACAGATGCCTCTAAGGAGGGACTAGGTGCGGTATTGGCACAGCAATATGATAAGACTGACAAACCAATTGCATATGCAAGCAGAAATCTCAGTAAGGCTGAGAAGAACTATTTCGCAACAGAGAAGGAAGCTTTAGCTGCTGTATGGAGTATTAAGCTGTTTAGAACTTACCCCTTCCAACATAAAGTCACCCTGATCACTGATCACACCGTGCTTCAACAAGTCTTGACTAAAGCCAACCCAAATGTGAGAATTGCTCATTGGGCAATGGCACTTGCGGAATTAGAAGAACTGACTGAAATTCACAAAGCTGGTCGCAAGCACACTAATGCACACGCATTATCAAGAATACAGTGCAATGCAGTACAGTCAGCGCAGCCAGAAAACAAACTTGACATCTTCAAACAGAAGCAACATGATGACTCACTCCATATCATCCACAAACAAATGGATTAACTGAGAGATTCAATGCCAATATCATCTCAATTCACACTGGCCAATATCATCTCAATGTATGTGGGAAAAGGAGGTCACAATTGGGATATGTTCCTCCATTTGCCTTATTCGCTTACAATACATCTGAACAATGGTCTACAACCCAAACACCATTCTTCTTACTCTATGGTCATCAAGCTAGGCTGTCAAGCTAGACAGTTTGGACTAGGCTATCGAGTTCTCGTTCACTCTTCCCATACAGTTTAAGGTTGTCCATGTATAGGAGGTGATTGATTAGGTGCCCCGTCTTGGTCTTGCATCCTAGTTGTGATTCCCTCACTAGATGGCTCAGGGGATTCATCGCTAGGCAGAAGAGGAGGGGTGAGATTCTGTCCCATTGATATATTTCACACTGAATTTTTGTGCTCCCTATTATCTTTTGTAACACAGACACTTTTCTAACCATTATTTTATATTTTTATATTTTCTCACTCATATTCATATTCATATTTGTATCTGTATTTAAAAATTTATGTGTCTTTATTTTTGTAACTATAATTCATCCACCCATGCATCATATGACAATCATATGATCCGCCCACTCACAAATTCTTTTACCATGAATCATCACGCCCACTCAATCTCACCTGATTTTATAAATCATATGATACGCCCACGCATCATATGATCCGC
>JAQGBA010001520.1:0-14180 GCA_034698125.1 Prionchulus punctatus | reverse complement strand
TTTTGCTTCCGGAACTGGAACTGGAAGCTAGCTGAAAATTTTTTGCTTCCGGAACTGGAACTGGAACTGAGGAAAAACTTCGGAAGTTTTTTAACACTAGCCTATAGCCTATGGCCTACTAGGAAACATGGTACGATCGAGATCTTTACTAGGTCTTTTTCAGCGTTAAAGGTAAAACTAAAATTAATTAAAAAGTAAAGTTAAACAACATAAATTTTTCAGGTTAATAAATCAAGAATGATTTAATTCTTTGAAAAAAAAATTGACATTGACAAATAACATAACGCGAAAAATCCACGGAAATTTATCGTATTGTTTAGATAGATCTCGCTAAAATGCATTTATAATTTATTTTTCCATTTGCAACTGTTAAAATAATGTTTCACGTTGTTACACCACCTTAATGAAATAAACAGTGAAATATTCAAAATTTCCATATCCAGTATCCATTAAAAATCCAAATTAAATATTAAATAAATATTAAAATTGATAGAACAAATAATGCAAAATGTGTTGGGTTTCAAACAAAATCTATTTGTGCAAGACACATAAAAATATCAGAACACATTTTGCACCCTCATGCCACTTGCTGCTGCAGTAAGCAAGATCGGCTTGGGTGTTTTTATTCTTACTTTTTTCGCACGACCATGGACTTTATGATTTTCTTGTTTTACAACTATTGGCTTGACTTTCGGTCGGATGTCTTCAACTCTATCTTTTCTCCATCTCAACAAGACATAGAGTAGTTGGAGAATGATTTCTAAAACTTCAAAGGAACTGAAAAAAGACATTCCCAAAAAGAGGCCGGCATTATTTCCGATGTATATGAACAAATCTTTCAATGTGAATGCTTGTGTTATTTCAACGACTCGTGTGTTCATTTCAGATATGAAGAAATTAGCAAATAAATAATTTTTTCTTATTTCCATATCCGATAAGTTTAATTGTTTTTGCAAACTTTGTGTGTACATCAGCGACTTTGTTATTTGCAATTCATATGCACCTTCGATACATGGCGGTTGGCACATCGGACAGTAGTCCGCTGGTGGAGATACTAAGTATTCGGTAAAGACATTTCTCTGGCACAGATACGCAGTTTGAGTCGCGCATACATCCATGGCGCTACTATTAATGCCGAACCTTTGAGCAGTTCTTTCGAACAGATTCATCATAGTAAAACCTCCTGTCAGCGTGCAGTTACAATTTTGGAACACCTTAATGAGACCGCATTGGAATAAGCAAAAGTCCCTCGTGTACGCACCATTCCAGTAGTCAAATCTATTTTCTTCCGTTATACATAAACCTAAATTTTCCACGTGACGTTTGTAAAATATTCTACTGATCGCAATGTTATTCACGAAACCGGGGGTTAAATATGAGTACGGGTAAGTGGTGATCCAACTTAGAAAATTCTTGTCGTGTACAGCGAACATGAATCCAGCGCCGCGTTTGATCATATCATTGCCGCAAGATTCATTTTGATTAATATTTATGAGCATGCTCAAGCCTTGGTTCGCTGATGCAACATTGTATTTATCCTCATTGTAACTACTTGTATTGCCTCCAAAAATGGATTTTACAAGCGGATGATCTAGAAGCAAAGCAGTTATTTGATAGTAGCTGGTGAACATCAGTATCTACAAAGCCGTACTTAATTGATATGTGAAGTGTACCTTCGAGAAAAATGACCATGGAGTGGGGGAAAGGGAACAAAGAAAATAGGGCAAAGGAAATAGGGTTGCGTGTAAAGGATGCAGTTATATTGTACGGGCAACTGCATACCTTTTAAGGTCTGCCTGCAATAGTTCAATATATCTTCAAGAGGTCTATCAGATAGCGTTTCAGTTTTAAATAGAATCATGTTTTTCTCTTCACGATGTTGTAGTTTGCAAATCTAGTGAACCTGGTTGAACAGAAAAAGTTGAAAACAATTTCATGCTTATTATTCATTTATGTCAGTCTGTGCTCTGTGTATAAATCGGTATATGGGATTCAGATATGAATCAGATTGGAATGTCCAGCCATCTCTTTTTTGCGGATAATAGCGAGGATTCCTCTTGAAAAGGCACTCTTTTCACCTTTTGCTTGTTTTTGAATAATGGCACTTGAAAATTATGTTTTCTTAGAAACTCAAAATTGACAGATCACAACAATAACTTTTAACTTTTAACTTTTAACTTTTTCAAAAGTTATTATTTTTATACAAACTTTTTTTGTTTGAAACAGCATAAAATTCTGCACTGAATAAGAAAAATAAGTTTTGAACGTTTGAAAAAAATCTGCTACTAGATATATTTTTCCATGCTCTTTCACGTTCCAACTCATAAAAGTTTTCCCACAGTACATGTTTGACTTTTTTTGATAAATATGTCGAGCTGTACGTTAAGTACTTTGTGTGGTAAATGGAATAATTTGGCCCGATTTAGTAGTTATTACAGTCCATGTACCACACAAATTGTACCTGGCTGATATTTGGTTTCGACACAATACAATGAGGAACTGTTAAGGATAGGGGTCCAACCTGTGTCCAACAGATTCCAATCTGATTCATATCTGAATCCCAAATACCGGTTTATAAACAGGCACAGACCAATGTAAATCAACTATAGGTGTAAAGGAACGAGCCTTTCAATTTAATGAGCAGCATCTGGGAGTGAATGGGAACATCTGAGGATCCCACACGCCTCAACGAAGCCACAATTGGTGGTGAATGCGGTGCCAGGGGTCATGCCGCAGATCAACATTCTGGTTCTCCGCCTGAACCCGCGCCCGAACAGTTGATGATGGAGGAGGAAAGGCAGAGAGGTGGCGTCATGTTGGTCGGAAGTATCGTCACCGGCAAGACTCTGCAGTGGTACCAAATGTACTGGACAGCTACTGGTGCGTATTATCTAAGCCTGCTGGTCGGCTGTAGGCAAAATCCTCAGCGCCAATGACCAGTGGGGTCCAAAAGTTAAAAATAACATTTAAATGAACAATTTTATCTCCTAACCTTCAGTGTTAGGGAGTGGTCCGCCTAAAAGTGATGCATACTAGCGATGGCCCCTGCAAAAGCTAGGAGCACGGCAAAGGGGGGGAGGTTGTGGAGCTGCCGCTGTAGTTGCATGATCTCATTTCAGTGTACCTGGAAATGGCGTTTTCTTTAACACATTTGTTAAGTCATTTCCAGCATTGAAGGTAAAACTGAAGAGTTGATCACTGATATGATCTATGAATCCTTCGCTGCAGTTGAATTCTTTGTCGTTCCACCAGCATTTTTTAACACTATATTCGAAAGTAAATGCGACCTGTTTCGCTATTTCCTCGGTGTCAGTCAAAAGGAGTGGTCCCATTCCTTGAGCTTCAAGCAACTGAGATATTTCCGATTGTACATTAGACTTACATGTTCTCTGCACCTGGAAAATATTGTAATAGTAGTAGAGATGATTACAGAGAATACAGTGTAAGAAGGTCAATAAAGTCTATTTGCATATGCTTACTTCTTTAAATAAAAGTGGTAATGCTTCATTACGTTCTGCTTGCCATCCTGCCAAAACTGTTAAAAAGAGAGAAGAGTTACCAACACCATTCCTTCGTGCTGCTGACATCGCTGTAAATGTTATCGAGGGAAATTCAATGGTGGACATTGGTTGATAGAATTCATTCGTGTTTGTTTTGTATTTTAAATATTCGAAAACATTCTTCGCTGAATAATAAACGCACAGCGAAAGCATGGTGAAAAAAATAAATGTCCACAAAATTCTAACTGCAAAATGTAAGGTTGGTTTTGCGAATATGTAGAATAAGCCGTGTATCGATGTTTCTTTGCAAAACTTTTTCCATTTTTCTCGAAATTTTTTGCATGCAACCATTGCTATTAGGAAAAAATAGTTAATATAAAAATTTTTTGTAACAACCAATTTAAAGGTTTGTAATCATGACAACTGCAACGTTGAATTTGCACAACTAAGGAGCCTGTGACAACACCTACGTAGGTCGAGACGGATTCAAATACTCAAACATAGTATTTTTCTGGCAATTTTTATTTAAGTTCGAAAAACATTGACATGACTTTTAATTGTTAAAACAATTCACAGTTGAATTGAATGTGAAATAAACAAATATTAATATCAACGAGTGTATAATCACCCTATTTGTTGAATAATAATTGAATGTTGGATATGACATGAGGTTATCATGCAGCATGCAAATTATTGATTTCGAATTTATTTAAACTGTTATATATTTATTTAAAAAATCTCACAAGATTTTCATGGCTAAAAACAAAATATGATTGCTTTATAAGAAAAACGCACATATCATTTGAACCAGAAAGTGCAAGCCGGGTTTCGCAAATATGACTCTAAATTCTTTTATGAAAATTTTTTCATTTATTTTAAATTGTATATTGGAGACAACCATTGATTTCCATACAATTTGTTGTAAATTTCAATTTTTAAAACCAATTTTTTAATGTTTCAATTGCGGCAACCGCAATTAGGGAATTCCTAGCTAAAGATCCAGGGACGACAAAAATGCAAAATGCGGCTTGCTATTGGTTTCGTTACAAGTTTTTATAAAGGAACACATGTGTATTCACGAACATAATTTTTTGCTTAAGGTTTTTCTCATTGTAAAATCATTTATGCATTAACTTTCAGGAAAATTTGAACCAAAGAACATGACATAAATCTTTGTAAAAATACTAGAAATGATTGTTCGTCCTCTGAGAATGCTTTTATCGGATGATATATCTATTTTTCTGACGAAAATTATTATTAATAAAACAAAAATGTATTCATCGGATGATAGGAATCTGTTTTTTCATTGTCACTTGTGCGTTATTACAATGCAATGCATATCTTGCAACTGGAGATTCAAATTCATAAACTATATCAATCATAAAAAAGATAGTTGATGACTCTAAATTCTCTGACATGTTTTTGATCGTACGATAACAATATGTTATTTCGAAGTCAGTGATGCAAAGGTCTCCAAATTTATGCACTAGTCATATAAATAAGTAGTGTTCGAAATAGTGCTCAGTACTGAACAATAATGCCGAGTACTAATTGTTTAGTACCAGTACTAAACTAACACAAAACGAAAAATCGGGTAATGGTCAAGTAAAAAACTAAACAAAACAAAACGAAAAATTGAGAGGTGGGCAAGTACAAAGCTAGCACAAAACTTTACGACCAGTACAATACTACCAGCACGAGACACTAATTTAGCTCTAGCAGGAAATGATACAGGCGGAAGTTGTCTGCTATAGGGGGTAACATTCGCCAATTCTTCAATTCAAGTTCGAAAAAGATTTTCGAAATTTGCTTTCATCTCTAAATCAGCAATATTGTCCACCGACGATTTATTTGTTGGCAAAAGAATTGAAGAATTTATTCCTGGTGATGAAGATGAACATCAGCAGCTCGATTTCAAATGCATTGAAAGTTACCATAAGCGCTAATATTTGGACAAAACGGGGAATGACTGCATCACTTTTGGGAGTCACTGGACATCGGTATGATCGGATGGAACATACACGATGATCAGCAGTTTTGGCAGTGTGTCAAATCAACAGCCGCCATACTGCTGAATCGATTTCTAGTCATATAAGAGAAATCCTGTCGGAATGGGAAATTTCGCTGGAAAAGGTTTTGTACGTGATTACGGATAATGGAAGCAATATGGTTAAAGCATTCCAAGCGGCGCATTACCAAGTTATTGACCAAAATATTTCTGAAAGCAATGGTGATGATATCCATGCCTTTGATGATAATGTCTTCGAACAAGTTTCTGCTGCGGCTGTCGATGAAAATTTGGAAGACAGCTTTATCGGGCCGCCTGATTCAGAGATTGATCAGGAAGTGGCTGACTTTGACATGGAAGAAATTCTGTTGGAATCGACACTTCATGGACTCGAACGCCTCGGATGCTTTGCTCATCGACTTCAATGTCGCGTTCGCGTTTTGGACAAACCACCATTCACTGGAAACGGCAGACAGTCCGCATTTAAATTGATCAAATCGATTGCTCATTCCACATTGGCTACGAGTATCCTGATTAAGAAACTGGGAAAAAACTATTGATGTCCTGCCCCACCCGTTGGAGTGGCATTGGAACGATTGTTGGAACTGAAACCGGCGATCACAAAGGTAGCAGATCATATAAATATGGTCGATAATCTTTGTAACAGTGACTACAATGAAATCGAACGATACATCAAATTTATGAAACCATTTGCCGATGCAATGTATTTAATTGAGGGACAGGCATATACAACGATATCCCAAGTCATTCTGCATCTTTTGGAATTGAGTCACCATCTGAGTGAGGTAAGTGGAACTGTATGCGTAAAAGCTTTTGACATTAAACGTGTTACATTTCTAGATGACATAAGAAAATGGTTTCAAAGAAGCTAGTCGCACAATGGAAAATCAAATATCTGAGCGATCGACTATATATTAGAACCAAAGGATGCACAATTTCAGCCGGCATATGTTGCAGCGACAGTGCTGGATCCAAGGTTTTCTTTGGTGCTCCAAGATAATCAGCTGGCATCTGCAAAAGCAAAGATACTCGAAATGGTAAGGTATCCTGATATTCCATATATCATTATCCCGATATCCTAATTTCCCTGATATAATTTTAGCTTGGCCACTACAACGAACCGGAAAGTGTCATTTTGCAAACAGTGGGCGATGAATGCATCAGTGGCTTCATTGTCAAAGTTGAAATTCGTTTACGATTTGATCAAAGCGAAGAATCAGCACCAGCAAAGCTTCAAAGAGACTCTAGCGTCTCCGCTTTGAAAGAAGTGCAAGCATATTTTTCGGACATGCTTTCGAAGGGAATAACAGCATCGACCCAATCGATAAATTCTAGCCAAGTAATGCCTCTGTTGAGCGCATTGGCCATGGATATTTTGGTTATACCAGCGACGGCCGCGCCAGTTGAGCGCGTATTTTCGCTGAAGCCAGCATTGCACTTGGAACAAGGCGAGTTCGCTGAACTGGTGAAATTTAGAACGTTAACTGATGGTCAAATGCAACTGTTGCTTTACTTTCGAATGAAGCTTTGTCATGTTCCAGATTATTTTCCACTTAATTAGTTATGTCTGCATTGTGCTTTGCATCCATAAGAAATGTTGTAAAATTGTTGCAATTTTTTGAGCCGCATATGTGCTGATGTACAGAACGTTACAAGACTATAGTACTAGTACAAAACTAACACAAAATAGAAAATTGAGAGGTGGCAAGTACAAAACTAACACAAATCAAAAATCTGGCAATGGGCAAGTACAAAATTAAACAAAACGAAAAATTGAGAGGTGGGCAAGTACAAAACTAACACAAAATGAAAAATGGTAGATTGTCCATATACAAAACTAACACAAAACTCGTGGAGCAGTACTATTTCGAACACTTAAGTAAGTGAAAAATGTGGATACATGATGATAAAATTTCTTAAAACGTTTTCCATGGTGCTACTACATATTGTGTTGAATAGTTTGCTTGAAAATAGTAACCCCGTTGGACGGTTTCCAATAGTTGAAGAATTTGACATATAAAGGGTCATATCTAGCGCGATGCAGGAAGTGTTAGATTACACTATGTTTTCGCCGCGTAACTTATACCGCGCCTTCGTGGTCTATGAACCTCCACTCGATCTTTGATAAAAGGAATCGAGAAACTGTAAATTGTTCGGAAAGCTTCTTTCAGACCTTGAAATCTATTTGCCAGCGATGGAAGGCTGAACCAATAGTTCGTTGGTGGGTTGCAGACGCTTTAAATAGTTAAGCCAGCGAGTTCTCTGTTTTCCTGTCGAAATCCATAAACTTCACCGATTACTAAACAAAGTGCTAGCTTGTTAAACTTCTGAACTTGCTTTAAATGCAGGCACACATTTTACATGCGTCGTCTCAACGTCTATATATTCAAACATATATTTTACCATTAAAAATTACTTTCAGGAGTTGCAGAATGATAAAAAGTTCAATGATAAAAACAAAATTTTTGCCAAGCTTTCCATTTTGTAGCCGATTTCTGCAAAATATCTCGTGAAGAATATTCTTCAAAATTCATCAGCGTGTACCCTGCAAATCAAGGCGAGCATATAATCTTTTATGGATGAGAAATAGTTTTATTACATGTCAACCATTGATCGGAAAAATAAAAATTTAGCTGTCATATCTTGCTAGCTAGCACGTTTGTCAAGTTAAGAACTAAAAAATTAAGAATAAAAATTTCATGAAGTTTGTTTTTGTCAAGTAATAAAAATATTATTTCTGTAAAGATGAAATTGCATGTGATCAGCAGTCGGAAACATTTTTGTGAAACAATTTTTTGTGCAAGATTTAACACTATAATTTTCAAAAAAATGTTGTCATCAATAATTGCGCACTACAATTTTCTAAATAATGTTATCTAAAAATGTTGTCATTTTCTAAAAAATGTTATCAATAATTGCGATGTCTGTCTTTTCGAAAAACAAACAAAAAGGCAAAGTTTTGTCGAATTTTAAATCTTCGGAAGTTGTTGGAAAATGAACATGAACAATGAATATGGAATGCAAATTATCTAGGTCAGTGTTTCTCAAAATGTGGGTCGCGAGCCGATTTTTTTGGGTCGCGAAAAGTTTTTGAAATGTGATTTTTTTGGTTATGTAATAAATTAAAAATCATACAAACAGGAAAATGAAAAAACTCAATGTGGAGTACTGTTAAAAGTATACACACACCTATTCATATTGCAAGTTCAAATTAATATTCGTGTTAAAATTCATGTTCATGCTCATAATTAAATGTCCAGCTATTTTATACTGTTCCTGTAAAGATCGTCATGTTCAAATCATTTTACGCATTTTCTCTACCATCTGTTTGACTTTCGTGCGAACTTCTGTTACTTGATCTTTTTTCCATCTGAACAAGACATAGAGTAGTTGAAGAATGATTTTCAAAACTTCGAAGAAGCTGAAAAAGGACAGTTTGCCCCTCGCTTGATCGCACCACTAACGCAGGACTCATTTTGATTAATATTTATGAGCATGCACAATCCGTGTTTCGCTGATGTAACTACTTTTATTAAGACCAAAAACGGATTTCATCAGCCAGTGATCTAGAAAGGAAAAGCTTTATTTATTTGTTTCTGGTAGTCACGAAATGCTAACCTGGAAATGGTCTTTCCTTTAACGCATTTATCAAGTCGATCCCCATGTTGAACATAAAGCTGAACAGTTGATCGCTCATGTGATTGATGAGTCCTTCGCTACAGTCGAATGCTTTGTCGTTCCACTGTCACGCCTTATTTTCCGTTATGATAGTTTATTACAAAAGTCTTTATCTTTCGGAGATTATCTTATTGCAAATTCTGTTATCTTTTATGGATATTCTGTTTAAGTATTTCCAATTTAACTGTGTTGCAAGTAAAAGATTTATTAAGAAACTGATTTCAATTGGCACAACTATATGTTAAGTTCCAGCAAGAAAAACGATTTATAAGGTGCTCAAGTGATTTCCTTATAAGGTCGTCGATAAACGGACGTTGGACAGGGTTATAGCACGGACTTCGGCATCCCTCGGGCAATCCCAATACACAATCCCTCGGACCGTGGTCTCTTTCAACGGGTGCAAAGATTGCCAGCGACGGAGGTTGACAAGGTGCAAGCATAAACCAGCACTGCGTTATATGGTCAAATTGCTCCTGCTCCCTTCAATCGAATTTCGAGTGCAAGGTCACTTCCACCTGAAACCTCACTTATAGGGGTTTTAACGGTGACCCTTGTCCATTGTAACGAAAAATCCGACGTCGCGCGCTGCAACCTTACTCAACCCAAGTCCCACGAAACCTGAAACGCTAAACAAACTCCTAACTGGACAACATAAACTAAAACGACTCGTTAACATTCCTGAAAACAAAACAGTAAGCTATAAACAAAAATATTAACAATAAATTACTATACAGCAAACACAATTTTATTACAAATGACAAAAACGTTTAATTCACAACTCAATAGCAATGCAGTAATTTTTATACAATAGTGACACCACCAACATCTTTTAATACCATATTCAAAAATAAATGCGGTTTGTTTCGCGACACAAAATGTGGTATTCCACCCCTTCTGCATCATCGATCTGGGCTATTTGCGATCGTTCATTGGACTTGCATGCACCTAGAAAATGCAACACTTTTCATTAAGGTATTTCAGGTATATTGTTAGTATAGTATAAGAAATGGAACAACTTGTACTTGGTTGAGCTTACTTGGTTAAATAAGCAAAACAAGATAAAATTGCATATTGATGAAATATGTACAAATTAAAAGCGCAGCGAATAATGAACGTGAATGTCAAATCAAAATTATAAAATATTACACAAAATTACTAAAGGAAAAGTACCACGTTGCATTTTTACAAATATTTTTAATGAAGCATGTTCTTGAAAACCCTGCACGCAATTGCCAATCAATATAATATAATATAGACATAATATAGTTATTTATTGATAAAAAATGGTTTTATTACACGGAAATCACCAGAAAAACAAAATTTAGTTGTTATGTCTTGCTAGCCAGCAAGCCATGTCTGTCTTTTCCGCTAAAACAAACAAAATGGAAAGTTTTGTGGATTTAAATCTTCTAAAGATGTAGGAAATATAAACAAAGAATAATCGAAAACTTGTTCCAACTAAACGATGACGTGCAAATTATCTAGTTTTTCAAATGAAAACGTGGAACTGGTTTAGAAAGAAGTTTCAGATTTAAAGCTCAAACTTTCACAGGCTTCTTTCATTTCATTGAACTGTAGAACATCAATTTCGTCAACATGATTGTCAAGTCATTAATTGTAGTTGTAATTTTAACTACAGTTCATGAGTCATCATGCAGCATGGATATGTTTTTCCCAGAAAACTGGCAAGGCGACTTCTTCCAAAAATTTCCTTGTTCATCCATGAATATACCAGAGTGGCTTGATGGATATTTTCTCATGCAAACTGCAGCTTCGTATGGAAAACAATCCGACCCTAACGGTGAAAAATTGATACATCTTTTCGACGGGTTCGGTGCCGTGAGCTCGTTCGAATTTACAAATACCATGGTTAAATTTTCAGGTGATGAAAGTGACGAGAAACATGTTAAGCAAGCACTGTTACTTTGTTTTTATTACAGCGAGATACTACCCAACGAGGATATTCAAGATATGGGAATTCAACGATCGGGATTTGAGGAAATCCAAGGTCGCTTGGGTTCCGCAGTTCAGCCCGTACAACTTGACAGCGAAAAACATGTGGAACAATATACCATTGTACGAACATCCAGTCGACCCTATTTTTCAACAACATCCGAATGTGGACTTTTGGCGAATCGGTCGCGAAGTCATTGCAGCGACCGAAATGGCAGAGATCGGAATGACTTTCAACGTATCCGAACTATCGGATTTCAGACATCCACACATGATAGAAACGAGCGACATCTTCAGGAACAAAGGCCCGATTTTTACGCTGACCATGGCTGTTCACGAAAGGAAAAATCAAGAAGACATCATTTATGCAGTGGCCGCTGCGTTCGATCCTGCCAATCGCAAAATGTATCAGATCGTTTTCAAGGTTACCCCCGACGGTACCAGAACTGTGGAAGGGACTTTCGAAATGGGCACCTTCGATCCTAGCAAGTGCACAATTAATGGGAAGTATACTGGCGACAAAAAAGTATTGGCCAACTACATGCATTCGATTTCGAGCACGCAAAGATACGTTGTGCTGCCATTGACTTCAATGATTTTGAATCCGTGCAAGATGGGTCCGTTCAGTATGAATTTAACATTGGATCGGTTGCCTGATCTGCCAGATGATTTGAGAAAAAATTTCCAATTCTTGGAGTACAGTGAGGATGTTCCATTGAAGTAAGCAATTCAAGTACCCCGTTTCAAGTAAGGATAAGGCTGATAGTAACGAAGTAATGATAAGGCTGATGGTAACGGTAAGTGTAAGGATAAAGGTTAAGGCTAAGACTAAGGGTTAGGGTGAGGGTGAGGGTAGGATGAGGGTGGAGATGAGGGTGAGGGTGAGGGTGAGGGTGAGTGTGAAGGTAAGCGTCATTATAAGGGTCAGGGTCAGGGTCAGAGCCAGGGTCAGGGTCGGAGTAAGGGTAAGGGTAAAGGAAAGAGACCTTGTCAAGGTCAGGGATATCAGCATTACCTTCTTAGTCAGGATCAGGGTCAGGGTCCGAGTAAGTCTAAGGCTAAGGCTAAGGCCAAAGAAAAAAAGAATATCAGAATGTAAAAAGATACTCCATATAATTATATATATTAAGTATAATTTACTCATCTTTTAGATTTTTGGTCTTCGACAAAGTTAGCAAAAAATTTGTCACAGAGAAACCCATTGAAATCGATACCCCAATGACCCCGGTCCATCAATTCAACGCATACGAAGATACTGATGGTACCCTTGTAGTTGACATGGCCACTGCCGATGGTCAGTTCGGCCAAGTCTACGATACTTTATATTTGGAGAAAATCTTGCACAGCCCCGGCACCCAATTTCACTTGCTGAGATTTCGAATAAACCTTCAGAGCAAATCAATCACGCGTAAAAATATTTTGACTGGCCAAGACTATTACAAAGGCGAATTTCCAAACTTCAACCAGAAATTCATCGAAAAAAGATACAAATTCGGATATATAATGAATGGTTTTTTATCGCCTGGCGCGAAAGTTTCCAAAATCGACATGGACGCTGGGAAAATTGTCGGAGAATTTTCAGCAGATGGCAATCACCAAGCCTCGACTGTTTTCAGGGAACCGTGGTTCGTGCCGAGACCTGGGTCGACCGAAGAGGATGACGGAGTTGTTTTAGTTTTGGGTGGGGATATCAATTCGGAGCAGTCCACTTTGTACGTTGTTGATGCAAAAACCATGACCAGGATAGGATCAGCAGACATTCCTATAGTTGTTCCACTGGGTCTGCACAACAGGTTCTTCTTCAAAACCGAGCTGGGCATGGCTCCTTCAGCGCCCAGGCAAACATCCAATACGGTCCCACAGACCAACGCTGTTCCTCAAACTATGGTCCACTCGCCCGGTCAAGTATCACCGTTTGAGCAAGCCTTTTACAGGCAGAAATCTAGTCAGGAGTAAAGAATTTTCGTGACAAACATTTTGTTTTTCCAGAGATTAAAGCTTGTATCTTTAACAATTGGAAACTATAGTTACCTGTCACTGAATCAGAACTATCAA
Organism: Prionchulus punctatus; assembly: GCA_034698125.1. Classification (NCBI taxonomy): domain Eukaryota; kingdom Metazoa; phylum Nematoda; class Enoplea; order Mononchida; family Mononchidae; genus Prionchulus; species Prionchulus punctatus. Next base: position 965 of record JAQGBA010001520.1, on the reverse strand, counting down.
CTATAGTCACTAGACAAGTAGTTACTGGACAACTAGTTACTGGGCAACTATAGTCATTGGTCAACAATAGTCATTGTATGTATAGCTATAGTCGTTGTCCAAGTAGTCATTGGATAAATTTAGTCACAAGACAACAATAGGCACTGGTCAAGTAACGTCATTGAGTAAGTTTTGTCATTTTACAAATACAGTGGAATCTGTCTATGTTGGGCACCCATCGGACATCACTAAGTGCCCAACTTAGACAGGTGCCCAACTTAGACAGGTGCGAATTAAAGATAAGTCTTTTGCCGGGACATTACAAAGTGCCCAACGTTGCCAGGTGCCCAACTTACAAAGGTGCCCAACTTAACAGGTTCCACTGTATAGTCACTGGACACCTATAGTCATGGAACGCTATTTTATTCACTTGACATCTAGTCACTGGACAACTGTAGTCACTATACAACTATAGTCACTAGATAACTATGGTCGTCGTTGGATAAGCGTAGTCATTGGCCAAGTATCGTCATTGGAAAAGCATAGTCACTGGACTACTTTAGTCACTGAACAACTATGGTCACTGGACAACTATAATCACAAACAAACTATAGTCGTTAGACAAGTATGTCATTGGACAAGTATAGCCACTGGACGGCTAGGTCACTGGACAACTACTGTATAATTACTGGGCCACTATTATCAATGGACAACATTGGTCACTGGACTATATAGTATAGCTAGACTAAGGACTGAACTGAAAAATATTGTCGTTTAAAAAAAGTTGCCTACTTAATCAATTTTCAGTCAATTAACTTAAGCAATGTGTCAGTTTAATGAGCGAATCATTTCATTTAATCTAGCATAAGACTTCATCTTATATTACAATTGTTTGTTCAACGTGGGTGGTGAAGAAGAAAAATTGAGGAAGCAAGTTGCACATGTTTTCAAAGAAAATCCAAGGAAATCCCAAAGAATTGAACCCA
>JAQGBA010001519.1:0-14180 GCA_034698125.1 Prionchulus punctatus | reverse complement strand
TCATCACTGTATCTCTCATATTAAATGAACAGAAGCAATTTTAGTTGGTAAAGTTACTTTTTAATCACCCTGTATATAGACTATAGTTCCCGAAAAGACTACAGTTGCGTAAAGTTCATAATTGGAAGAGAAACATGTTACAGCAACTATTGCAGGTAGCCAGGACAAGAAATTTGTTTTACCTGAAAGGACTGTCATCAAGAACAACGCCGATAAAGCTCCGAAGAATATTGTCAACCGCGAATGTCGCATCGCCATGATTGCCGCAATGAAAAACGTCTTATCTCCTATCTCGCTAACGAGGATAACGGATATCGACGCGACGAACGCGTGCCAGAATCCGACGCTCGAATCGGCCAACTCCTTGGCATCTTCGAGCAAATGTTCCAATTCTTTTTCCTGCGAATTTGTTGTACCTTTCTACAGTTGCGAAAAAAAACAAAAAAAGGGTTGGCCTTAGTTGCGGATGGAGTCGATATCCTGTTCAACGTGAAAAATAAACGAAATACACGATAGATCTAGGTACCTACACCGTTTGTTAGTAAGAAAGGACGGAAATTTATTAGTTTTTAAAGCGAAATTTCGTTTTTACCGAACGTCCCGACGTATTTGCCAAAGAATCTATAGCAAATTTCCCGTCTTTCGTTTTCTCCTCCGACGATTCTTTTCCCTTGTCGTCGTCTTTTTGTTTTCGACGACCGGTCGACGCCGAATCTTTGTCAGCGTTCGTTAAGATCGACGCCGAAACTAATAACGCCAAAATTAAAAAAAATCCAACACTAAAATTCGAAGAAAATTTCATTTTACATAATTATCGAAAATCGTATTTTAAATTTCGAATTTCTTCGACTATCGGTCGACTAACCTGTTATTTTTTAACGGAAACATAATTAAAATAAAGCAAAAACACAAAATAACAGTGGAAAGGTTCGCTTAAAAACAAAAAAAAAGGTGTCGCAGAGCGCAAAACCGGAATCCCCGCGGAAAGTCTCCGGAAAATACGCAAAAATTGTCTGCCACGTTCTTTGTGACGTCAATGCGAGTGAAAAAGGAGCAACTTTGAGAATCATATTCAAATTTATCACAAAACAAGACTTTCCGTGCTTGTGTTTTTTTTTGTATTGTATTGACTTTTTACCTCCAATCTTCTTTTTTTAAATATTGTACTTTTTTATTTGAATAAAATTACGATACAGATTTTGCACGATTTAAATTGACATAACAAAAAAAAGGTTACAAATTAATCCCGCAACAGGAGATGTTTTAAAATAACAAAATTATCATCAAAGACACTTTGTTTTTCGTTGCAGTGGTACACATAAATAAAATTTGCGGCTATTACTAACGTCTTCAAAAGATCCACTTTTAGGGCTGAAACATCATGTAATTTCGGGAATCCAAACAGTACGTTTTTTCCTCCGCGATTATATTAATGTCCTCCATTTTGATAAATTCCTTTCTAAGTGTTCGCCAAAATTTTTTTACAGGAGGACACATCATTAAAAGATGAACAATGTCACTTTCTTCATCACATTCCATACTTAAGCTTGACTCTCTTAGCTTGTATTTAAATAATTCTCTTGGCGTTTACGAGAATATGGTGCAGCACTCGATATTGGAATTGGAATATGTTATTTGGCAATGATAACTTCCTCGGCATTAGCCAAATTTTTTCCAATCCTCTTCTAGGAATTTACCTTCTTGTAGGCTGGGTTTTAGCTACTTTGTAAGCTAGCCAGCTACACTTCCGGAATCTATTTAACTCAGCCTAACTTAGCTAAAGAGCCATTGGATGAGCCAAGGACTCGACAGGGACAAAGGTTCTAAATTAGTAATTGACTATGACAACAACAGCGGTAAGCTAGGTCACGATTTTATCAAGGCGATCAAGCTTTCCTTGAGGATAAGCTACAACAAGGGTGTCTTTGTGACAACAACTTGTCACAAAGGCTTCAGGTGAAGACTTGTCCAGCGACAACGAACAGCTGACGATCCTTGGAGGGTGCAGCGGCGGTTGCTGCACAGGTACGATGAAGACTATATAAAGTTTTCCAAATATAGTTGAAGTTAAAATTTGAATGATTTTTAATCACAAAGAAACAACGATCGCTTGATGGCTCACTGAGTATAAAAGTAAATGTAAGAGAAAAGAACACGTTGACTCGTTGACGTCCCAGCGAAGAACAAACTGGTCAGAGCAATTTACCAGTTCAGTTCGATTTTCGAACCAGGTGATCATGTGATTCAAATGATCGAGTGAGTGGTATCAAACCTACCAAGCCGCCAACAGGACAGACTGCCTGAGCTGCCTCATAGTGACAAGAGAGATCAGTGATTTCTTCACTGCCCACACATGCTACCAGAAGCAGTGAGCCAGTGTCACATGACCCATAGAGAAAAGGGAGAATTACCATATTTGGTAACACATGATTTTACCTCCAAACTTGATGATTCACACTTTCAAACTACCATGCCCCATGGACAACTCATGCAAATAACACAAACACAGAGATAAAATCAAATTGTAAGAATCAATTACCATTTTTGCCAACACATGTTTTTGCCTCCAAACTTTATGTTTCACACTTTCAAACTATAGGTATAGAAAACGGCGGAGCAAAAAAAACCGACCGACCCGTGCGACCGCATCGTTTAACCTCTACCATATTTGCTACTATCAATTAATATGAATTTCATACTGATGAAATATTCTTCTCACGAATCGTAAGACACTATTTTATGAGCAATGAGAAAATTTTAAAATTTAATAAAATTGCTAAATTCTCATTTAAAATTGCAATAAACATAAATTGTAAAAACGAGAAGTTAAATTTAAAATATACATTTGATGCTCATTTGTTCTTTATTTCACTGCAAGGCAAGACTGTTTTGCAGTTCTGGTGTTCTGTATGTATAACAAAAATTTGCATATATCAAATTAATTATATTAATTGTACACACCTTTTACCTAATGGATCCAATGCGTGGTCCTCCATTGTTGCCCGGATTTCAAATTGGCGTAAGCTATTTTTGCACGTTGTGCACGAAAAATACCGCGAAATTCGTTTCCACAACGAGTCGCAAAAACTAAAATTTGATTTTTTAGGTTCCAACGAGCACCGTCGTACATTTTACGATGGGACCAAATCCCAGTCAGTTTTTTCCCGCGATGCCGTCGGCGCCCTATCCGGGAATGCAATTCGGTATGTCCCCGCAAAATCCGTCGGGTAAATAATTAAGCCGATTGTTAGTATTCAATTGATGCATTAACGGTCAAACATTTATCCCCTTTTAGTTCTTGGCCATCCGCCGCATCTTATACCAGTCAGCACACCTTCACCACTTATTCCGGCACAACCCGGTGGTCCTACAAAAATTAACATTGACGGAAAAGTAAAATGACCAGTGCATTGATTATAGTTGTTGAGTAACTATAGTTGCCCAGTGACTAGAGTTGTCCAATAACAATAGTTGTACAGTGATTGCAGTTGTAAAATGACACAGTTTCTGGTGAATATAGTTGTCATAGTGTATAGTGAATATAGTGAAATAGTGAATATAGTGAATAACGTATGACTATAGTTATACAGTAACTGTGGTTGACTGGTCTAGTTTTCATTAGGAATCCGGATGGACCGAACATAAAGCTCCCGATGGAAGAATTTATTACTACAATAAAACTTTGAAACAGTCGAGTTGGGAAAAACCTGAAGAATTAAAATCCCAAAACGAAGTACGGCTTGTTGTTTTTTTGTTTATTTTTTGCTCCATCATTGCTTTTCGCACGTTTCTGTTTTTTCTTGTTTCGTAGAAGTTTCTAACTCAATGCGCTTGGCGGGAATACAAAACCACCGAAGGCAAACCGTATTTTTACAATACAGTAACCAAAGAATCTGTGTGGACCATGCCAAAAGAATTGGAAGATTTGAAAAGTAGAATTTTATTCTTGCAATTTTCGAAAGTTTTGAAGTTTAATTTTTTTGTTGGTTCTTTTGAAGGTCGTGTTATCACTCCGGTGGTTGAGGTTCTTGATAAAAATAAACAGCAAAGGTTCGTCAATCACGAATATGTATACATTTTTTGTTTTTGTGTTGGTTATCATTTCGTTTTTAGTGAAATCGAAAAAGCCATGCAAGCCACGTTGCAATCGATGGATCAACAGAAGCAAAAACGCACTGAAACCGACGAGTTAATTAAAAATGACTGTTAGATTCAGATTCGTGACTGAGTGTGTTCGTTTTGTGCTTCAGAGAACTGGAAGAAGGCGAAACGGACGACGACGACGAAACTGATAAGCATCAAGAACAACAAAAACAACAGCAAGTTTTCAAAGATAAAAAAGAGGCGATGGAGGCGTTCAAGGACTTGTTGAAGGAAAAGGTAAGAAAACCCTCTCGAAAAACAAAATTTTGTCGTCGACTTAGTTCATCACGGTCTATAGTAGATAGCTAACCACCGACTGTGGTTGATAAATCTTTACTATATAGTCATCCATAGTGCATGATTCATGAGTGCGTATTAATTTTTTTGTTTCCAATTTTAGCGCGTTCCGAGTAACGCCAGTTGGGATTATGCGATGAAATTGATTTCTAGCGATCCACGTTATCGAGCTTTGGCGAAACTTCACGAAAAGAAACAAGCGTTCAACGCCTACAAAGTTCAGAAGGCCAAAGACGAGAAAGTAGATATCTACATAACGTTTCAACTTTTTTTTTATTTGAATCCGTTTACAACAAGATTCCGTTGAAGGAGGAACAACGAAAACGTTTGAAAAAAGCTAAAGAAGATCTTGAAAAATGGCTGCAGACGAACGAAAAAATAAATTCGACGACTCGCTATCGTCGAGCCGATATGATTTTTCAAGACGAGCCAATTTGGAACGCGGTACCCGAAGCCGATCGGAAGGATATTTTCAAAGATATCACGTTTTATTTGGAGAAGAAAGAAAGGGTAAGCAATTATAGTTCCTTCGTGTCTATAGTTGTGTAGTGAATATAGTTGCATTTCATCGTTAGTAACCTGTAGTTCGGGTGTAACTAACTATAGTTACCGTGCAACTATAGTTCATTTGTTGAAGGAAGAAACAAAATCCATGAGGAAGCGAAACATCAAAGCTTTGGCCGACATCTTGGACAGCATGCCGACCATCACCTACCGTACCACGTGGTCCGACGCTCGACAATGTCTGAGCGAAAATTCGGCTTTTACGTCCGATAAGGATTTACTAAGTACGCGCTTTTAGGAAACGCATTTCGTTCCCTTTCGTACGTTTGTGGAACCGGTTTTTTGTTTAGATATGGACAAAGAGGACGCGCTGATCGTTTTTGAAGAACACATCAGACAAATGGAGAACGAGGAAAATGAAGAAAAATCGCGCGAAGTTTTACGCGTTCGACGTCAGCAGAGAAAAAATCGAGAAGCTTTTTTGGTAAAATTTTATTCAAATTCGGTCAAGTTTTCGGTTTCGCATGTGGTTGATTTTCAGCATTTTTTGGACGAATTACATGCGAAAAATCAACTGAATTCGATGTCGCTGTGGTGCGAATTGTATCCTATTATCAGCGCCGATCAACGATTTCACAATATGTTAGGACAGCCTGGTAATAAATTTCTGCAACTTTCGTCACTGAATTGTCTCATTCGGTCGTTTTTCAGGTTCCACTTCGTTGGATTTGTTTAAATTTTACGTCGAAGATCTCAAAGATAAATTCGCCGACGAGAAGAAATTAATTAAAGATATAATAAAAGTAGAAAAAGATGAAGATTTGATTTGTGATTCGATTTTCGGCGTAGAAAAAGCAAAATTTTCAGGATAAATCTTACTCGGTCGAATTGAATACGACCTACGAACAGTTTCAAAAGTTTCTGGCCGAAGATCCTAGGGCGGCGTCTATCGACTCAGGAAATATGAAACTGACATATAACTCGGTTAGCTAGACGGACTATAATTCTACGTCGACTATAGTTGACGAGAGGCCATAATTGATTGGCGACTATATTAGTGATTGAATATAGTTAATGCGCGACTATAGTTGATTTTTTATTTAGCTAATTGAAAAAGCTGAAGCCAAAGAAAAAGAACGTGTAAAAGAAGAACAGAGGAAGAAAAAACGACTGGACAGTGTTTTCCGAGCGATGCTCAGGCACTTGGCGCCACCCGTGGACCCTTCGTCCAAATGGGATGACGTAACTACGACGATTTTCCTGCTTTATTCGCACTGAATGTTTTCTCTTTCGGATTCAGATTCGTCAGAGGATTTGCAACGAACAAGCTTTCGAGGCCGTCGCGTTGGAGGATGAGCGAATCGCAATATTCAACGATTATGTGAAAATGATCTCGGTAAAAAACAAAATTTTCAACTAGCCTTTGTCTCATCCTGGAGAAAATTTGATTCTTATGCAGGAAGCCTGCGCTCATCATCACGGTCAGCCGAAAAAACGAAAGAAGAATAAAAAACAGAAGAAACATCAAAACGCAAATAAATCCGTTTCGGTTGAAAATTTTGTTTATTTTGTACTTATTGGTCACTTTTTTGTTCTCACCCTATCATTTTTTAATCTGAAGAGTTCCGAATCTGAAGAAGAAACTGTCAAAGATTCGAAAGAAAGCCTAACGAAAAAACATAAAAAGAAAAAAAAGAAGAACGATAAAGACGAATTAGGAGGAAAATCTGAACTCGGAAGTAAAAAAATGACGGTCATTTTTTGTTTCATGAATTTTGAAAATGTCTTTCATATTGTTTCCAGTTTTGGACGAATTGGCAACGGCGAAGCACAAAAAACGAAAACGAAAACATTCCAAATCGGTAATTTTCTGAAACTCAATATTGTCCGGTGACTATAGTTGTTTTGTAACTATAGTTTTTCAGTGACTACAGTTGTTACGTGACCATTGATAATATATTTTTATTTAGACCGACATTTCTGATACTAGAAAACCAAGAATTTCTCCCGATTTCGAACTCATGAAGACCGAACAGGTAAAAAATTGGCAGTTTTGCGTGATTTTATGTTCATAAAACGGTCTTAAAATTTTTATTTTTGGTCAAATTTTTGATTCATTCCAAAAAATGCTTGTAAGTTGAACAGCAATCTTCCTCATCAGAGCACTTTTTCATTTTCAACTCCAAAATTTATCCTTTTTGCCGCTTTAGTTTAATTTTTTTTACAAATTTTCCGTTGATTTTCGTATGATGAAAAAGTGTCGTTTTCCGTTTCGCAGGAAAGTGGAGAAGAAAGCGGCGAGCTAAGCGAATTGGAGTTGGAACGGAAGCGCAAATTGCTTTTAAAGGAGTTGCAAAAACAAAATTAATGCCCTGTTTGCTTAGTAACCGTGATTGTATTTCCAGTATTTTTTTACTGTATAAATTAACGTGTTTCGAAAAAATACGGAGAAAATTTCAAAATTCTATCGAAATGAGGTTCCAAAACGCACTCATCGGGAACTAAATTCGATCCCTACGAAATGAAAGGAAATAAATCTAGCCAAAAAAATCGCCTGCTAATCGGCCGGCGTTCAACTATGGGCGGGATGGTTCCGAAGGCAGTCGACGAATTTGTCGGCTTTCATTTCACCGATGCATATCTTGTGGACGGCGACGAACAGAGGAAATCTGAAACGAAAAAAAAATTTCAAGCGCTTCAAAATGACCATAGTTATCCAGTGCCTATAGTTGTCTTTTGACTATAGTTGTTCAGCGACTAGTTTTTTACTTGGCTTCCATGTTCGTCTTTTGCAACATTTTGTAAGCTTGAGCGGCTGTTTCCGGTCCTTGCAATTTTTGACCGCCTAGCAACTCTTTTTCGACTTCCTCCAACGACTATCGGGCAAAAATGGAAACTCGTCAACGAAACAAATTTTCCAACACCGAAAGCGGTTTAACGGCGTACCTTGCCAGTTTTAACGAAGGCCTCGCTGCATTTACGATTTCGACCGCCGTAGCACGTCGTCACTAAATCGGCGACGCCGCAACTTTCGAAGAACGTCGCTAGTTGCGAGCCGTTGAAGAAAATCTTTATGAAGTCTATCATTTCCATGAGTCCGATGCGAATAATCGCCGCTTTCGTATTGTCGCCGTAGCTCAGACCGTCCGAAAATCCGGCGCCGCAAGCGACGACATTCTGAAGAATATGTGTCAAAAGTGAAAACGACCAAAAATCGCCCGAAAAACGAAACAAAAAACAAATAATTCGCTTCACCTTTAAAGCACCGCACACTTCGACAGTTTCGACATCTTGGACGACTGTAATTCGGAAATTTTCAGTCTGGAACACTTTTTTCAGGAGTGCTCCGTGTTCGGCGTTCTTAGCTCCTAAAAAACAAAAAATCTGTACTGGCTAGCGGCATATAAGTGTCTTATTAGCTACTGACCAACGGTCGATTCGCAGAACTTGTCCTCGGCCACTTCGTTAGCTAAATTAGCACCCATTAAAACGTTCACTTCGATGTTTAAGGCTTCATTTATATCCCGAGATATTAATTTGGCACCACCGTCGGCGGCTTCGGCCAATCCCTCGAAAAACAAAATATGCGTCGGACTTTAGAGCTTAACGAGCATTTTCGAAACTATGTACCTTAATCAGAGACACGGCGAACACGCCCGGTTTTAATTTTTCTTTGATTTGGCCGCAAAGCCTCGGTACGAATTGATGAGGTACGACGAACACTAAAATGTCGGAATCCGTACAGGCGTCGACGACGTCCGGCACGGCTACCTAATTAGCGAGGCGGTTTTTTTTTGTTTTCCGAGGCGACAAACGAGCAAATTCTTACGACATTCGGCGGCAACTTCTTGCCAGGCAAATATTTCACGTTTTCGTGATCTTGATTGATAATTTCGGTCAATTTACGTCCTTCGATCATTTCTTCGAATACCCACATTCGAACTGTAGAATCGAAGTCGCCGCTATGTTTCGTGACATTCGCCCCGATAATTCTTGCGATAGCCGACCCCCTTCAATGAAAAACAAAATAACGACTGGCTAGTATAAAGTGTCGCCCATGCCAAGCCGCTTAGGGTAAAGCGCTTACCAATTTCCCGAACCGACGATTGTAATTTTTAACGGCGCCATATTGCAAAAGTCTAAAACAAAATTTTCGCTGCAATTTTTTTCTGACTTTGTCGAAAAAGTGTCGCGCAAAATTAGTTTCCGGGCAAATACAACCACCTTTTACGAACGAGACATTTTTTAACTAATAAGGACACTTTTCGATTGAAAACGTGTTTAAAAAAACAATAAAACAGCAGGGCGGCGAGAAAGAATAAAAAGTGAACAATTTGCGCGTAAGTTTGCAGAAAGAACAAAAAATCGAACTGGCCAATTCTCTTTCGGCGCTACTAGAACGAAGGATTAGCACAGCGAAACTAACTGAAGCCAGTGCAAAGTAAATTGAAAAATCATTTGCGAAACGGGAAACCAACAGGGAAAGACGACGGCGTTGGTGAGGGAAACGTTTTTCTCAACGTTGCCGCAAAGCGAAGGGAACAATTCGATAAAAGTTGGAATAACACAAACACTCATTCTTCACCCCCTCTTGTGCATTTTACTGGTCGATTTTCATTTAAAAACGTAGTCAAAAAGTTATCATTTTTCTTGCCAAAGTGCTCAAAAAGTTGTTACTGAAGAAATTTGTTTTTCAAACCGTACGTTATTTCGTGCAGTTACTTGATTTACGTACGCAAATCGTACCACATACGATAACGAAACGGCGATCACATTAATTTTAATAATCCCCTCGGTGACCCGAGAGGATATTTTCCAAAAATGGGTGTCAAACCACGATGCCGAAGCAAAGGGTAGACTTAACGCTTACCAGTAAACGTTGGGTAAATACCAATGAGTCGAACGAAACGTCCCGACCTAACTAAAATGCGAAACATTAATGCAACGGGTTTTATTTAACACGTAAAAAGATCGATCAAAAGCGTCCTCTATAGTCAACTGCATTTTTTAACGTTACGTGATGAAAATTCAATATGAAACAAATTTCTGGCGTTTTTATTATTTGACACGAAAATAATTTTGTCCTACCGATTCCAACGAATAAACAAGCAAGACATACAATAAACTTAAACTTCACAACTGCGGTGAGAAAAAACGGTGGTGGCCGAGCATTTCATTGGACACCTCTTGCATCAAAGAGGTTGCTTACCAAAAGTTTCATCATTTGATTGCTATTTTATTGTGGGACAATTAATGCGGAAGATAACTTAAAAATATATTACACTCTTGGTAACCTTTCTTTGGAGCCAATTGTTATTCTTGACTATTTGTTGCTTTTCATTTGTATTTTGTTTTTCACCATCTATTTTATTCTGTTGTGTTTCAAACGCAGACTGCATTCAACAGTAACTGTAGAAGAGGATTATATCTAGTCTTACTGCACAATAATGCACAAATCTTATCGATTTGCGATTTCCTGTACCGTACTACTAGAATCGATAGTTGTTCAAATACAAATCAAAAAAAATTTCGTGACTGAAATGTCGTTTTGTGGCAAATATATTTACGAGATACGAGACGTGAAGGCCATGAATGTTTGCATGTGGTCGAAATGGTCACGATGTGATGAACCCGTGACGAAATACTAAAGACCACGAGCAGTATGACTTTATAAAGTGCAGGTTAAGAAAATAGTCGGCTAAAGCGTGAAACTAATTTTTTTTATTTCACAGTATTTCCAGCAGGTACTATACAAAAATACATTTATTTTTGCATCACTTTTCTGGTAGGTTTACATAAGTGTAACAAAAATAGTGAAAAGTCCTTATAAAATTGCTCAAAAGTTGTAGTAAAAGCGGACAAATGGTTTTTAGCCTGTTCTATTTTGTGAAAACGGTATTTTGGAATCTAATTTGCTTAAATCAGCCGTCGCAAGAAAGTTCAACACTTCTATAGGTTTTAATAATCCCTTCGGTGACCCGAGAGGATATTTTCCAAAAATGGGTGTCAAACCACGATGCCGAAGCAAAGGGTAGACTTAACGCTTACCAGTAAACGTTGGGTAAATACCAATGAGTAGAACGAAACGTCCCAACCTAACTAAAACGTGAAACATTAATGCAACGGGTTTTCAATTAATAGGTGAAAAGTATTCACATTCATGAACGCGAAGAAAATTGTAATTGAAGCAAACAATTCGTGTGCTTAATTAATTTCATTTATTTATTCCCGCATCAAGCCTGATGGTATGGTACAACAGTCACAAACAAGAAAATTAATTAAATCACACAACATCACAGTTCTATCATCTTTCTTTTGTTTCTTTAATGGTCGAATAAAATTTGTCGGCATCAGTCAATCGGTATCCAATGAATTGGGTTTCCCGTTCGCCAAACTTCCCCTTCCTAATAACCGTCCATTCTCGTTCTCCAAATCGTCCGCAATCTTTTCAATATCGTACACCATTTGAACGCGAATCGAGCTTTGTCAGTTTGTTAAATCGTCTAATTGGTATAACCAAGAGCATCGAATGTTTGTATGTGTGCCGGTAAAAATATATTGCGTCTAATTTCGTCACCAAACCAGAACATCTTTCATTTATACGTCGTGGTCGATCTTGCCCACCATCAAATTTAATAATTTTCTTGATTGGATCGTTTAGTTTAGCCGATTGAAATACTGTATAGTTGGCCGGACCATACAGGAGACATAACAAACGGTGGAGCGAAAAAGCAACCGACCGACCCGCACGGCTGCACGGTTTACACTCCCATTCGTATGCTTAGTGTCGTTAAAATGAATGTATTGGAAACGCGAAAAAAAAATTGATGACAAACAAGAGCGAATGTGTATGTCAAACGAATGGATTTACAATATTTATAGATTTAAAAATCGTACAGAGAAACAATAAAAAATACGTAACAAAATCTTCAATCGACATTAATTTCCCATAAATCTTTCAATGTAAATCCGTCGCGTAACTTTTCGATGGCTACGCCCAATTCTTCGGAGAATATCGGTCCTCTGTCTTTCGACTGTCGTCCACCGTCAGCGAAATAAGCCTTCAAAATTTTACAAAAGTTTTAATCAAGTTAAGCCACATAACGAAATCCGAAGAGGACGACAGTTTCTTTTTCCAATTGAGTTAAAGCTATGGTACGACAGTGGTACGCAGCTGTAAAACAATTGAGGAGCACTTGCAAGCAATGATTTATCATTTTTGGTCAGTCAATGATGTAGGCCGTATTAAAGCTTCACTTACAGCGAAAGCATCGGCTCGACCACTTTGCGAATCAATTTCCACATCGTCGTCGATTGGCGTTACAGTGACATCGCGCAACGGTTGAGTCTACAACAATGGCGGCTTTCTGATGAAATCAAATTTTGACCGACGTTGCAAGTCTTACAGCCTGTTCCTTAACGAATTCAATACCAAAAATTGGTTTCATTGAATATGCTCGGCATAAACTTTGTATTTCCTTCGCTGTCACTTCCAATCGTTCCGGTGGATCTATTCGAAATCCGAGTACATATTCACCGCTCTAAATGACAGTCAAGTTGCAAAATCATTTCTTTGTAAGATCAAAGAAGGCTTTCCACGCAAATTTAACTTACTTGTTGCGAAGTTTCAATAACTAAAGCCAGACCGAATTTCGAGTCACGAATCTTGCAAGTTCGCTAGAAAACAACGAAAAATTATTTTAAAGCAAATTTTATGCTGGTTTCAACAACAAAACAGGTTTTTTCTCACAATTTGTAAATATGGCACGCTAACATTGAAATACGTATTTGTACTTGCGTACCAAACAAGTCGAACGTTTGTAATGATGAAATTTCCCAAGTTTCCCTCAAATTGAAAAAACACCTAGAATCAGCCGAATTGATATCTTTGCTAGCAATTCCGGCTTACTTGGTCACTGGACAAATTCCATACGCCTTCAACCTTAACAGATACAAACTGATTAGTGATGACATAAAAAATTGCATATTATAACTTCATTACTTTACTGTATTTTTCTTCTTGGGGTAACAGTTTCAGTTCGTCATCTTGAAGAATAGCGCCTCTCATTTTCAACTCTCTGTACAGTTTCGTAGTTTCGTACGCCCTAAAACAAAAAACCTACCTTCAAAGTAAATGACGCCAGCGAAAATCCTGGCTGAGTGGCAAACCTGTGAACAGCGATTACTGTAGTGAACAGTTTTGTACTGCCCGGATTGAGCGATGTGAATATGAATTCGAAACGGGTCGTTGTGCTTTTGGCCATCAGATATAGAGCCTCAGTTTGACCCCTCAATTTCTAAACAGTTCAAAAATCAAATGATCCTGACTACGATAATGAAAATTAATTACCGAATTAGCTGTTCTTGTTGTGATTCCGGATATGCAATTATAACCAATCGCTGAAACAAAATAACTGCATTAAATCAATGCAAGACAAAAAAATCAACTGCCATTGAAAGCGCGCCTTACATAAATTAATCCTAGGCAAGTTATTAGCATGCCAGATCAATCTGATGTTAGTGACTTTCAGTACGCCTAAAACAAATTATGAGAGCATAAAATCGTTGCTTGCGTAAAAGTTTCTATGTGTGTCCATTGCCTTTATCTCCGTTGTTTCCTTTTGTATCCTCAACATTTTCTAATCGCTCGATCAGAAATTCTCCCGCCCTCAACTTCATTTGACTAAAATTGCAATAAATCCATGAAAATCAGCTGGATAATTGACTGAACCAATTTTTTATGACCTCAATTCAACGTCGAATTTAATCTCCCTGTCTTGCCAAATCGCGTCGAAAACAAGTTTCTTGTTTTTTTCAGCGGATTTACTCGTCGCCGACATTTTCGCACAATTCTCTCTAACAGCTTGTGCGAATTAATGTCATACATTATTACTATCGTTTCTATAACGACAAACGAAAACAGCGAATTGATATGCGAAATCTTTCGACATACTGATCCGCAGGTAAGGTCTTTCGCTGCGAAACTCATAAAAAATACTTTTTCTTTGCAAAACAGGACTGTTAATTTTTGTTTATTATGGAATTATGGAAGATAAGCACATTTTAACACAAAAGATTTCATAAAATTGTGAGATTCGTTTTAAGATCAAAAGCCTCACAATTATACAATTTATTTTGACTAGCGTCACAACTTAAATGAGCTGGCACCAGCCGCAATAAAGTAAAGTTTCTGCTTATTTTTGCAATATTGGCGTCTGGATTATGAAACACATTTC
>JAQGBA010001518.1:0-14221 GCA_034698125.1 Prionchulus punctatus | reverse complement strand
GGTGTATTCGAAATTGGTGTAGCATATCGGGAAGTATGTTTTAAGGGGGGGTACCATCATTATGAAACACCCTGTATAGTATCCTGGAACATGCTGGAAATAATGTTTGAGTGGCGAATATGGATTTGGCTATTGACATATGGATTCATACATGATGGTAATCTAATTCATGTTCAGAAAATGGATATTGATGAGAATTGAGAAATATATTGGAAATCGATATAGAATTTATATGTTATGGTTAGGAATATGAGTGTGTATATGGATATGTATGTACGTGAATTTGGACGTGGATATATAAATGTTAAGTGAATATGAACTTGGATACGAATATGATTGAAATTGGACAAGGTACCGGATATGGATATGGATAAAGATATGGGGTATGGATATAGATAAGATTACGAACTGTTGTATGTGTGTATATATGTATCTGGATATGCATATGGATGTGTGTGTATCGGGTAGATCAAGCAATAAATTGAAAACTGCTTAGGATCTGGCTATTGATATTGAATTACACATGGAAATGGATACAATATGGATATGGATATGGATAAGGATATGGTATGGGTATGGGTATGGATGTGGATATAGATATGAATATGGATATGAATATGGATATGGATATGGATATGGATATGGATATGGATATGGATATGGGTATGGATATGGATATGAGCTTGATTACGGATTTTATGTGTATAGGTGTATTTGGATATAAATATGGATAGGTGGATATGGATGGAGGGTAACTTGACAACAACTTGCTAGGTCCGGCATATGTCTCGTATTTCTCATCAACTTGAACATTTTTAAAATGGAAAATTGGAGAGGCATATGAATACCTAGGGATTGAAGAAATGCTGATCTTGACCACTCCACAATGAAAAAGAAAATTATAAAGGAATACCTAAACGGGTCAGAAAGATACTATCAACTAAGCTCTATGGGGGAATTAAGATCAGAGCCATCAACACCTATGCTGTACCCGTCATCAGATACTCAGCAGGGATTGCTGAATGGACAAAAGTTGAGCAGCAAACCTGGATCGGAAAACCAGAAAGCTACTCACCTCACACAGAGCCCTCCACCCAAGATCTAATGTAGACCGCCCGTACATCCTCAGAGATGAGGGTGGAAGAGGTCTAACGAACATCGAAGACACAGTGAACAAGAAAACTGACCCTTCGAGGCTACATTGAGCAGAAGAAGGATAAACTTACAGAAGCTGTTCAACAGAGTGGAGAACATAAATGCAAAATGGCCATGGAAGCCACAGCCGCTGAATACAAGAAAGCTAAACATCGAGAAAGATATAATGGTTGGAAGGAGATAACACTACATGGACACTATCTCCGATCCCTTCCCCGAGAGACTGACCCAGTTCAGACATTCAGCTTACTCGCAAAAGGGAACCTAATGTCGTCCACTGAAGCTCTACTGGTAGCGGCGCTAGACCGGGCCCTTAACACCGAGGCCCATGCAAAGAACATTCTGAAAAGCGCGAGAGATGGACAGTGTAGACTATGCAGCCAACATGAGGAAACTGCGTCGCACCTCGTAGGAGGATGCAGCAGAAGGAAGACACAATGAAGTGGCCGAGAAAGTATACTGGTCCCTATGCAAGAAATACAATATCGAAACAATGCAACAATGGTGAAAACACATGCCGAAAGATGTAACTGAAAATAGTGAAATAGTAGAAATAGTGAAATCCTATGGGACTTCAGCATCAGGACCGACAATAAAATCCAAGCCAACAAACTAGACCTAGTAGTTGCGGACGAAGCAAATAAAGCCTTGCTCATAATAGATGTTGCCCCTTGGATGTCAACATCGGCAAGAAAGAGCAGGAAAAGATACTCAAATATCAAGATCTTAAGACTGAACTTCAACGCTTCTGGAAACTTAAAGGCGAAGTTGTACCAGTGGTAATAGGGGCTCTTGGAGCAGTTACGAAGAGCCATAAAAAGTATGTACAGTCTATATATGATACCATCAGAACAGAAAATCTCCAGAAAGTGACCCTGCTCGGAACATAAAAAATACTGAGAGAAGTACTATTCCTCCCTGATTCTAGGTAAGAGTCCGAGGAATAGTGTAATATACCAGCCACCTATGTCCAGGCTGTGGGAGTCCATAGGACCAAAATTTTTTGTATAACGATGATATTGATATATGATATTGTTACTGATATTATGATATATGTTCTGTAAATATGGATGGTTAAATGGAAAGTATTGGTTTAAGGCTAAAGAAAAAAGGTATGCAAAATGTACCAGAATCGGTGGATTCGTGCAAAATTTACACATGCTAATCTTACCTAACGATCTCATATATTCGTCGAAATTTTTGGATTCACACAATTTGAATTTTCCAACGAAGGATCTCATAGTTGAACCGCAGTTTGACAACTTGCGAGCTCCGGCATATGTCTCGTATTTCTCGTCAACTTGAACATTTTTAAAACTGTCGAACAGTTTCAGAACTTCATTAAGCGATGGAAAATTCAAATCTTTATTCTTCTTCACTCTATCCGAAATTTCATCCCGATCAAATCCGACCGGAACCTGAGCAGATTTCATCAAGCTCTCCACAGTTTTTAGTTTTTTATCGAAGTTCGTCATTTCGCCGACTTTCGACTGGTTCTTGCCCGTATCGAAGCTGCCGAAACAAATTTCGATGTTAGTTAACAAAGTTGCATACATTTTTCTCTCGTTCGACGTTTCGACTATGTATCGAGTGAGCAACGTCGATTCTAGTCGCTGACAAAAATTCTTGATTTTTCGCTGGCAGTCGCTGACTTCATCATCATTGTCTAATTTGTTTTGGATGAATGACACGATTTCCTTAGGGACATGGTAATTTTCCCATTGGCTGCAATCGTGATGTCGATGTCGATTCATTCCGCAAGTGCTACAAGTACAATTTGTCCTGCTGCACATTGTCTACAGCTGATTACTGTCTATAGTTTACCGGTGTCTACAGACAATCACTGTCGCTGGTTGATGTCACTGTCTATGGATGATCATTGTCTATAGATGATTACAATCTATAGATGATCGTTGTCTATGGTTGCTAACTGTCCATAGATGATCTGTGTCTATAGTTTATCACTTAATACCCGCAAATGGTTGTTTCGCAAGTTTTACACCACCACTGATCTTTTATATTTTTCAATTCGGAGCAATCTTCGCAAACCAAATCAGTGAAGAATTTCGTTGGCAGTTTCGTAACGTCGCCATCGGGAACTATTGTCGTTGTCCGACAAATCGGACATTCGACGTGGAATCCATTCCATATACCTTTGGTCACTGGCTTGGTCAGTTTTTGGATACAATTTCCACACAATCTGTGCCTCGAATTCGAACTACCGCAAGATAAAAATTTTTGCTGTTCGGATTTTTCTTTACAAGCGCAACACTCAGACATTGTTGAATTTACAATGACAAACACTTTGCTAACTTTGATCACTAAAACTAACGCCTATAGCTTATCAGTTGTTATCAGCCTTGAGTCATCGAAAGACAATCTAACGTTTCAAGTTTTTGCTAGTTAGATGACAAATTTTCTTTATTATGTGCAGCCCAAGAAGGAAATCGGTCTAAAAACGAAAACTATCAAAAAACCTTGACCCGTATTGTGTTATTTGTTGTATTTTCATGAGAACTACAGGCGAGATTTGCATTGGTCTCATGAGAACTATAGGCACTATTGTATGTTTGTACGGGTCATTCGGCTAGTCACACATTGTCGACGTAGAAAATAATTTACTAGTACAAAATTTTGGGTAGTTTTCCTTTCGGATGAAACACTAAAATTATGGGTAGGATTTACTATAATTTAGCATTGTTTTTGTTTTATTTTCGACTGACCTTCACCGGACAGTTGCCGTGTCCGAAAGGATGGGTATTCGTGAAGCCATTTTGTTGGAGATACATTCCGGATGCTCTATCTTGGCCCGAAGCTAGGTTCGAGTGTCAGAGCAACGGGGCCGAATTGGCTTCCATACACAGCGAAGAGGAAAATAGATTGATGACCACCTTGATTGACAAGCACCAAACAATCACTGGCCATCGAAGTTTAAGGCGAAAACAAGGAAAAAGTAAGCATAAATTGTTCATATTTTCCAAATATGACAGTATTATTACGTGCTGGCTAGTGTAATGAGTTGTGCGCTTGGCTTTCATTCTTCAATCTGAGTTCGAATCTGAGTAGGCCACAGATTGTTGTTGGCTCGTAAACTTAATTCACTGTCCGTTTGACTGTTTGCATTTCAGTTGTACATGATACCCCGGATTTAACCTGTTTCGAAAAGCAGCCAGGTGCGACGCTAATCGGTTTCGCAGAAGTTGTCATCAGCTCGTCGACAGTCAATGCGTGTTTGCTAGAATGTTTATCGGCCCAGAGCAGTTACAATATCCAATGCCACTCGGTACTGTATTTCTCCGATACTCACGATTGTATATTGAACACGGAAAGCCGAATGACCAAACCTGATTTGTTTACAACTGACACTAGTGGTATCATCGTTGATTACTTTGATAACAATTGCAATGGTAAACAGTGAATTCTAAATTCAGATTCAGATTTAGATTCAGATAGGTATTTAAAAATAGGACAAGTCACGCCAGCACCTAGTGGTAACTGTTTCCAACTGTTCGCTAATAAGGTGCTGGTCGGCTATGCCGAACAAGTGGTTGGTGGCATCACTGGTCAACAGTGTCAAGACGAATGCACTCAAGCCGTGACCAAATACAGTTTCGATTGTCGATCAATAGTTTATTACAAAACAGAACAATCTTGTATATTGAACAAAGAAACGAGGATAACGAAGCCTGAATTGTTCGCGAACGAGCAATCAGCCGATTATTACGAACGGCTGACCACCTGCAATACCACCCCACCACCATCAAGTACATTTGTCTGTCAAATTTAAATCTGTTAAGGAAACTATCGATAGAGTCAAACGAATTTTCTAGATTGTCCAAATAACGTCATGGACTTGTTTTTCATAGTGGATAGCAGTAGTAGCATCGGACCGCAGAGTTTCGAGAACATACGTCAATTTCTGAAAAACCTAGTCGGTGCTTTCAACGTAGGAGCCAACGGAACTTATGCAGGCCTGCTGCAATTTAATGAAGAACCAAAAACAGAATTTCATTTGAAGTCATATCAGACAACAGCCGAAGTGCTCGGTGAGTAGAATCTTCTAAAACTGCTGAATTTGGTCAATGTGACCTTTGACCTTGATGTGACCTTGATGTGACCTGTACTTTCAGCGGCTATCGATGCGATGAAATGGATGGGCGGCCATACTTTAATTGGCAAGGCGCTAAAATACACACTGGACAACGAGCTAATAGGCTCGCAGGGCGACCGATCGCCAAACGTGCCGAATGTTGTCATTGTGCTAACGGATGGACTATCGCAGGATAATCCTGCTCAAGCTGCTCAACTAATGAGATCGAACGGGGTTATCGTATATGCAATTGGTGTTACAGAAGCAGTGCTCGACGAACAGTTGATGGCCATAGCCGGAAGTGCTGAGCGAGTGTACAAAGTTACAGATTTCACGCGACTCGACTCTCGCTTGCGAGATCAGATATTGAAGGATATCTGCAATCCACCGAAGCCTATGCCACCACCGATCGTTAACCCTTGCAATACGAACTCTTATTACTCATCGTGCCTGCCTGCGACAAGTGGATATCCTAGTCCAAGCTATCCGGGTTATGCAAGTCCGAGTTATCCGAGTTATGCAAGTCCGAGTTATCCAGGTTACGCAAGTCCGAGTTATCCGGGTTATGCAAGTCCAAATTATCCGGCATATCCAAATCCTGGCTATTCAGGATTTCCAAGTCCAGGCTACCCGGGAGATCTGCGTCCACCATCTTCAGGACTTCCCAGTGCAATTAATGTAAGTCCGAAAACCGGGAATTTTCGTCCGGGTTCTCCGGGCGCTGCTTCTCTTGGTGCTCATTCGCCGGCGGCAAGTTCTATATTATCCAATCAAAAAGTGGAACAGCTTGGTGGAAGCTCGGCAGACAGGCTCGACGTTCTTTTACCACACCTTGCTCCTCCACCATCACCATTTGTGTTTTCACTCGACAGCAATCCAGTGAAACTAGAGCCAGCTCGTAAGTACCAAGTGACGAGGGCAAAAGATGATGCGGGGTGCGGCGTACCAGGGATGGGATGAGGAAGAGGAAGAGGATGAGAAAGAGGATGAGGATGAGGATGAGGATGAGATAGAGGGCGAGATAGAGAATGGAGATGAGGATGAGGAAAAGGAACAGGATCAGCATCAGCATCAGCATCAGGAACAGGATCAACTTCAGGATCAGGATCAGGTTCAGGATCAGGATCAGGCTGGGGAAGCGAATGCGAATGCGAATTGATGGGGATAGGCATGGAAATTAGAATCGACATCGGCACTTTCTACTGTATGTGACATTGATGTAATCTAGGAAAAAATTTTCTTTGTGCAGCTCGAAAGACATCCATTATGTCACCAGACAGCATTCAACCGCCCCGAGGCGTGTGGATCGGATTTACGGACCAGTTCAGCGAATCTCAATTCGCGTGGACGGATAACACGTCGGTAAATTACACAAATTGGAAATTTGCTCAACCGGACGGCGACCTGCAAGAGAATTGCGTTCTTTCACTGTACGAACCGGTAAGTCCTTGAGCAAGATCAGTATATAAAAAACATCCGCGACATTTTTTGTTTTTCCAGCTACAACGCTGGATAGATACGGTTTGTTCGTTGAAAAATCCTTGTGTCTGTAAAAGGCTTCCGAAGAAAGCTGGTATTGTTTAAAGTTCATTCTCATTAAGATTTGCAAAAATCGACCGGATAAACTATAGTGGACGCATTTTACTTGTTTCTTACGTTACAAACTGTGTTATAATAAAATATGATTGTATCCGCATCGACGGTTTTACCACATATTTGCCGCTTCTTCGAGAGCATCCTTTCCAATGTGAAGGAAATTAAGCTGACGAACATTCCGCAAGTGAAGAGTACAAAAGCGTCGTGAGTTACAGTAAGACTGAGAGGAATTTTGTCCTCTTCGGATTGATCTTCATTTCGCTCGCAAGGTTTTACGTTTGTTGTATATTTGCGCTCGAGGACTTCGTAAAAGGGTACCAACTTCGGTATGATCCGGTCGAAAATCTCTCTCACCCTCGAGTTATTTTTTGGATATACCAAGCTCATCCATCGAGGATCGGCTTCCGTGTCTTCGATTAATGTTATGTTGCAAATATCCCGTAAGAAGAACTTCGTTCCGAACGACCCGCCAACTCCGATGAAAAGACCATTTTCTTGAACCTTGTCGACCACTTCCCTTCTATTGACCACTTTTATGGGAGGTCGAAGAGCCAGGGCCTTCTTCATTTTCTTCAACGCCTCAGTGCGGCCGTTGCTGATTTGCAAGGCCCAGGAACTGTTATCGGCGTAATCGGTCACCAGCCGATAATTTGAATTCAGCAATAGATCCGCCAATTGGTTTGTATCTTGAAACGGTAGCTCGGCTCCTTTTCTCAGCAAATGGCTAATGAGAAAGCTGCCATACGAATTGCTTATGACCAAAGTTGAGTACGCCCAGGTTATGGATAGGATCTAAAACAGGCAAAAAGTTAACGCGAAGTTTCACTCTCCAGTTTTTAGTACACAATAATTACCGCGAGCGATAATTTGATGTATCGATAAGAGTTTGGCTCGAAGAAATTCTTTCTTCTTCCTTCATGAATATCCTTTTGATCACTGTCGGATGGGTTGTCGACAAATCTAAACACGACGAGTGTAACGAATGTGCTGACAAATATCATCAGCCATACGACATTTTGAAACGGTCTCGCGACGATGAACGACGGAGTTTGTCGCTTCGGGGTTTTGAAAAAGTAATATCCGGAACTACGAGACACGGGTAAGCTGAAGTCCACGAGTTGATATCTGTTCGAACTTTGAGCGAACGCTTCGGCCGACACATCGTACAAAGTCCGGTTGACGTCCAGCACCAAGTCGTGGTATCGGTCACTTCCGTTGCGGACAACGTAGTCAACGGCCACAATTGCCGTACGAGCCAAGATGTCGAAAAATTCATGGCCCAGCGTTTGAAAGCACATGCTGTCGCGCGGATTCAAATACGGGCAATCTTCATAATTTGGAAATGGTTCGCTCAATCCGGCAACGATACTCTTCCTCATCGTGCTGATAAAAAAATTCGCGAAGAAACTTCGTTTACGAATTGGTCAGAAAGGAAATGAACAAATAAAGAAAATTGATCAGTTTGCTTTTAAGAAAGGTTTAATTTGATACTTTAAGTAGTCTTAAAAACTAGCGGCTAAATTAATAGCAAACATTTGAAATATCGATTGAGCTTGGTAATAAGCGTTTCGGAAGTTATGTCGACTAAGCCATTCGTCAGTCTTATCAGTATCGGAACCTTATCAGTAAGATTGATAATAACAAACCAGATAAAAGCAGCACTGATATCGAAGTAGCAACTGATAAGAAGTACCTGATAGATTTAAGTTGATTGATGGTATTGATTTAACAACTGATAAGAACTACCTAATAGTAATAAGCGTATGGGAAGTTACATGGACAAAGCCATTCGTCGGTTTTACCAGTATCGGAACTTTATCAGTACAATTAATAATAATGAGCCAGATAAGAGCAGCAATGATAACGAAGTAGCAACTGATAAGGACTATCTGAGATTTTATTGACAGAAAGTTAACAAAACGGTGTCACAAGTTCGCGGTCGTGTTTGTTCGTAGAACGTTTCAAATCGAGAACTATGTCAGCGATTTCTCGATTCTTCGTCTCCGGCAAGGCGAAAAATAAAAAGATCGTGCACAGAATCGTAGGAGCGATGAACAGGATGAGGAAACTGTATCCATGCAGAGAGTAGAACAATGGCAAGAATGCAAAATTGATAACGAACATTATGATAAGGTTGAACACTTGTGTAACGCTAGACGCAGCCGATCGAACGGACTGAGGCACTAGCTCGGAAGTTATGAACCACGGTACGGTTCCGGGTCCCAATCCGAATACGCAAGTGATGGCGATGATGCTCGCCGTTGCCAGATAGCCCGGCCATGTTGCGGTAGTGTGTGGAGCCACGATGTAGCAGACCATGAGAAGAATCTGCAGGGCCGCCATTCCCGCGAGTCCGGACAATAGAATTTTTTTGCGACCGTACCGTTCAACCATGAACAAGGAAATTGTCGTGCTAATCAAGTTGAAAACGCCGATCAAGACCGCAGCCAGTAACGCGACGTTTTCTTCGACATTAATATCTTCGAGGATTTTCGTTGAAAATTCAACCAATGGAACCATGCCGCACGTGTTTTGAGCAACGAAGCAGACCATGCCCAAAATCACTGCTTTTCTAAGGAACGGTTGTTTTATCAGTTGCACAAGCGAACTTTGTTCAGTAACTGCAGCCGCTTCTTTATCGGAGGACATTTCGAATTCGGTTTCCTTTTTAATCTCGGCAAGGACCTTGGAGACATTGGCGTCCGTTCCGTGGTAAAACAGGATGGACTTTTCGGCGAGTTCGGAATTTTGTTTCCGGTAGAACAAAAATTTCGGCGTGTCCGGGCACCACAATAGTAATAGCTTTGGAAATGCGGGAAAAAATGAAAGACCGAGCAAGACCATGAGGTAATCCGAGTTGCCCAATAGTGACGGCAATCCGACCACGAGACCGAACAAAGTTATCAGGCTAATGCTGAGTTCTTGAAAGCTGGACACTAGCCCTCGAACGTTGGTTGGGCTGATTTCTTGTAGATAAAGCGTTATGGCCCCGCTGCTGAAGCCGGAGCCAATGCCAGTGACAAAACGGCCAGCAGCCAACAAATAAGGAATCTATAAATAGAAAATATCGTCAGGGTTGATGCGAGCAATGACACTGACACCGAAACTAGTCCAACGTCGATGGTGACACTGGCAGCCACAGCCACAGCCACAGCCACACAATCATAGCCACACAGCCACACAGTCACACAGCCACACAATCACACGGCCACACAGCCACACAGGCCGAGACTGTGACCAAGATTATAAATTTAAAAGTTACCTGAACGGGCACAGCGACAATTTGCAAAGCTGTTCCGAGAAGATCGAAAACGCCGCTGGACAGCAACGTTCCTTTCCTGCCCAGTCGTTCCACGGCGAACGGTGTTATAATAGTTCCAACCAGAAATCCCAACTGATAACAGTTAACGATAACCGACCAAGCCCACGCGAACGAATCTTCGCCGAGGTAATCACCGTGAGCCAAATGATAAGATTGATTAACGTAGTTGGTGAATGCTGTCTGCGCTGAATTTATCGAAGCTAGCAAATATGCAAATTGAAACATGGCCGCCGTGGATATGATAAAGCTGATAACGATCATTTTCATATGTTTCGAATAATCGGCCATTTTTGTCGGACTTAACAAATCAAAGTGTTAGAAGCAACTATTGGACGCAAAATCACTTAGCCAGTGACGATTTTTAGTTTTCATAACTCTCTATTGATAAACTGATAAGAAAATGACGTAGGAGCGAGCGTGAATGATTAAAATTTTATTCAAACTAAAAACAGGCGGGAAGTGATAAACAATTTCTTTTGAAGGAAAACAACTGATGACTAGTTAAAAACAAAAAATCAACATCAGTACTGAATACAGGTACAATTTTCGAATCAAGACAAAATTTGCATATCGTCGCCTGATCCACCTGCAAATCAAAAATCGCTCTACCGTAAAATTTTTGTAATTTTCAACGGCTATAGTTTTTACTTGAATCAATTTCATAGTCCTCCGCAAGTGCACATTGGCAAATGGAAATTTGTTTTTCGTTCGACCAACGTCCATTCCATTTCAACTCTGCAGTTGATATCCATGCGCATGCCAGTGGGCATTTCACCTGAGCATCAACATTGTCGATGATCACGGACCATTCAATGTCATAAATTCTTCTTGGATTTTGAGCTGCGCAAGCTAGAACTAAAGTTGAGATTGCAAACAAAAAACTAGTATAGCTTGCGAGCATTTTTCGCACTGAATTGTTTCCAGAAAATGCGCAGCTTGGAAAAATCTCTTTGTTTCAGGTTTATTGTTGACACAAAAAAGTGAGAACTTGCCACTTGTTTCAGTTCCACGGTCATTATAGTTGCCAATTGCTATAGTTGCTGTCGCATATCTACAGGTAAAATTTGCAGGCAACTAATAGTAATAATAAATGCGTTTTATTGCCAAAAATGATGGAGACAAATAGCACAATAATTTGATCATTTCAAAAAAACAGTTGAATTTTAAAATTAGCATATCAATACTATAAAACTTGTCTAAAATGATATTTGGCTCGGGGCTGTAGTTGGGAAGAAACCACAGTTGCCAGATAGTATGCCGCTATTTTAACTCTGCAACTGTTGCTGACAATATTAATGGTCAACTATAGTCCAAAATTAATTGCCTATTAAAAATCACACACGCGAATTGAACGCAATTGAAAAAAACGTTTAGACAAATTAAAATGAATTTTAAATGTGAACAATTTCGGAATAAAACCGATTGAAGGAAAAATTAGCATATAAATATTCTAATACTTGTTTCGGCAACGTGAAAGAATGTAAAAAGATGATTTCATTAACTTTAATACGAACGAACGAATAAAAGTGGGTGATTCTCAAAACTGCACGATTCGCGAATTGCCAAGCTAATTTTCAACTGTATTAATATATTTCAATAATTTTTTTAGATTTGGGCCGATTGCAAATCTCATACGGAATGTACTGAACGATTTTCAAGGTGCTACAAAAACAAGTGCACTTGCATGGAAGGCTTACCTCAAAAGGGAAATAAATGCAAACCAAGTTAACCAGCACAACTATTGATGAACTATAGAAATCGTATCAGATCCCTTTCGTAAGCAAGCTGGCTGGTTGGTTGGTGTCCATGACTGGTTTTTTGTTTTTCAGCGTACAATCGATGGACCGTACAAGGAGAATGGTCACTTGAAGATGTGACTTGAAGAATCCGCCGCTGGTCTTTCGGCATGCCCATCCGGTACTTACTGCCTTGTGCACAAATACGAATTGGGCAGTGAGTTTTCAAGCAAAACTTCCAAAGTAGCCGTTGGCCATTGCTGCCAAGAGTTGCTCGATGCCCCCATGGGACCGACTGCTCCTGATGGTCTAAAGTACAAACCATTCTCGCACGAACAACAATGCATGGACGAAGACGAGTTCAACTGTGAATACGGACAGTGCTGTCCAGTGCCGTGTCCATCGCTTCATTCGAGTCGACAGTACTTTCGACTGGTCAACGACACGTGCGAACGGTCTACCGACAAACGCTGGGCTCACTGAAAACCGCTGTACCAAATAGTCACTGTCTAAAACATAGTTACCTGGAGACTATGAAGATGAAGATTGCCCGTATTTGAATCCGCGCGACAGCATGTGCTTTCAAACGCTGGGCCATGAATTTTTCGACATCTTGGCTCGTACGGCAATTGTGGCCGTTGACTACGTTGTCCGCAACGGAAGTGACCGATACTTGCTTTGAAACTGCTGTAGCCTATTGGCTATATTTGTGAAGAAGTTATAGTTGCCAAGATACTATAGTTGCCAAGACCATAGTCAAAAGACAATGATGAATAAAGTAAAAATCATTCAATTTATTTGTTTTTATTATAAACAAAAAGTCCAAAATGGGAATCAGCTCACGAAGCAATACTTATGAAAATATTCCATTATTAATATAACGCTTCGATTGTCTGCTGGGAATGGCAGGGTATTTCTATGGATGAAACTTTGTGGAAAAGGTGAAATTAATAGAACCATGCGACCAGCTGTCAACGTATCTACGACTATAACTTTTGCAATAGGTTGCCCTTAGAAGGGTTTGTGGCATGGATGAGCTGAAACACGTGCGAGAGACGATAAAACTGTACGGATGCATATTTTGATGCTCGTTAACATAAGTAAGCTTCTTCGATGGATAATGCCTTCGCTACAGTTACTACATTGCATTCTTGAAGTTTTTTGTTTTTTGTTTGTTTTTGTATACCTTTATGTAGAGCTTCAGATATTTTGTTGATCTGATTTTCAAACAAATGTTACATTTGACATGAAAGAATCTTTCGATACAATACATTTATTGTCAATTATCGTCACTCACCGAAAATCTTTAAAGTTGTTTCAATTAACAGCTTTGCCAGCAAATTGTAACTTCTTTTTTTTGTTTTTATCTCGTTTTTTATCTCTTTTTTTCTATTATTGTATTTTGTTGATGTGATGGACGAATAAATTTTATCCATTAACGACAGAATCTTTCGATACATTGCAATTATCGTGTTATCGTCCATTATCGTCTTTCAAGTCCAGCAACTTTAAAGCGCTACAGCTACTATTTGGTTATTATGATTAAATTTTTGTTGTTTTGTATTTCATTAAATAAAGCTTCGGATATTTAATGAATTAATATACAAAAAAATTTATCCTTTAAAGTTTAAACGACAGAATCCTTAGATACAGTGCAATTATCATCGATTATCGTCGCTCGCCGAAAAGTTTCGAGGTTGTTTCAATTAACTGCATTGCTAAAAAATTCTTACAACAAACAACCCATCAGCCAGTAGCATAGTTTGATTGCTTGCAACCAAGAGAAAGATGATTTTTGCTCTTGCTTTGCTTTTGGCATTGATCGATAATATTATTATTGTACAGACTTCGGCTTGTTCCATGGATATGAACTGGTACCCACTCGTGAAAATGTGCCAAGAGGACTAAGGAAAAGATGGATTTTGCGGAATATTCCCAAAGGACATACTCCTTCAGGAATGCAGATGTTATGGTGCTAAATTTAAAAATGCATAGATGGATAATCCGTTCGGACCAATTTTTTTTATAATAAACGTACATATGTGGTTGGAATTCATATTGTGTTCATAACTCTACAGTTTGTCACTGTTTATCTGTCTACAGTTAATCAGTGACTATACTTAACCACTGCTTACCGTGGCCTACAGTCTTTTGCTTTTACCACAGTCCATAGTTGCTCACTGTCTCACTGTCTATAATTGATTGCTGTCGATAGTCGATCATTGTATATTTTCTGTATACTGTCACAGTTGACCACTGTCTACAGTTGACCACTGTCTACAGTTGACCACTGTCTACAGTTGACCACTGTCTACAGTTGAC
>JAQGBA010001517.1:0-14237 GCA_034698125.1 Prionchulus punctatus | reverse complement strand
AAGTGCTATTTCTCAGCACAGCACTTAGGACATTCTGCCGCGCAGCCCTCGAACTATTGATAAAAATTTTTAATAAATTCGTTCATTTTGAAGTGAAATCCTTAAAAATTTCTCGGGGCTCTGCCCCGAACCCCCCAACCTTGGTTTCTCGCATTTCAATAATCACAATAAAAATATGTCGAGCTTCTCCCTTAAGGATATCCTGGATACGCCCCTGATTGCGCCACCCAAGCTTGTAAAACGCTAGCATTTTATTACAGTCAAACCAACAGACAATCAAACAAACAAAAAAAGCGCGTGCTAAGTGCAGTAAAAGTACCTTTTCCATTCACGCTACGGATTTTGATTGATGTTTGGCCCATCTTCATTGTTGTCATCGGTACTTCGCTCGCATTCACATTGCGAAGCCGTCAAGAAATAACCATGGTACTTCAATGTCAAGTATCTTTTCGAGCAGGAGGGCATGTTCCACGTGCATGAATTCTGATTGCAAGCTATTATGTTCCATGAATCCACCCCAGTGCCGGTTTGAGAAGAAACGCTGGAACCATAGTTTTCTTGGATAATTTTCCTTGGACCATCTTTCGCAATGTCGTTACGTTTGAAAATGAGTTTCATGTCGGCCAGGATTTTTTCCACTTGCCCATCGGACATTCCCCTTTTTATGAATTCGACATCGATATCCTTTGCAGCTAAAAAACGACAAATCTATCAAGCAACAGGCAAAAACAAGCTAATTTTCATTATTACCTTCGATGAGCAGAATTAAAGCGAATAGAAATACGATTTGACGAAACATTTTGCAAACTTTACTGTCTTTCACAATCTTATTTTTGTAATAATGTTGATCAATGGTAGGTATTATGTTGTTCTCTAGTTTTTAATATAGGATGTCAAAGAGTTGAAAAATAAACAATTTCACATGTCAGATGTGGTAACGAATAAACAATTCCAAATCGGGCAGTCAAAATGGTATTTTCCATTTTAGGTTCTTTTGTTTATAATTCTGCTCTGATGTATTATTTTGATGTATAGTGACATGTTTTCTTTCTTAAACTGTTCAGTGGTCGCTCAAGTCAAAAAATAAACAACCTTTGTTTTGTGCAACAAATAATATAACAAATGTTGTACAGTTTGTGCAAGACTGTTGGTTCACCTCAGAAATCGACACTTCGGTTCCACACTGTTTGCCTGTTACTGTTGTTGCCAAGACTTTAGTTTGCACAACACAGAACTTTACTTTTGTAGAATGCAGAATTAATTTAACATTTATTCGACCAATACAGATTTTATCATCATTACAAAAACGAAAAACAAATTATACTTGAGGAGTGCGATTAATTTTTGATCGGCTACTGTCGCTCGAAGTTGTACAACCGCATTGAAAGGCAGCCAAGAATTGACCTTGGTAGCCAAGAATTAAAAATCTACTGGAACACTTCGGAAAGTTCCACGAGCACGAGGTCATGTCGCATGTTAGAGCCTGCCAAGATGAGGACAGCGTGTTCGTCTCTTCGGACGCGATCGACATTAATTTGTCCAAAATTGCGGCTCGATCTTTCTTCTCGCTCAAATCGTGACTTTCTAAAACTGGGAGCAAGGAATCGATGATATCTTGTATTTTGTCCTTGTCAATGCCTTGATAATTGAATGTTTCCATTTCGGATGCTACAAAATGAAATAAAATAATCTTGCATTAATAGAGCAAATTCTCATCTGCATTTACCATGAATAATATACGAAATTGATAGCAAGCAGATAATTGTTATGATCGCCATCATAATATTTTAACAACACAAATTTGTGAGAACAATAACAAAACTCTGGTTAATAAGGGATCTCAATACGTATACAAGACTACCTAAAACTTGTTTTCATAAATAAGTCTTTGACATTGCAGTAAACAATTTGCAATGGAAATACCCCACTTACTTACAATTTTACATCTTGCATAAACAAATGTGTAAGACCTATATTTGCGACAGTCTCTGTTAATTCCATCCATTTGGTGGACCAACCTTCACATACCAACACTGTAGACAATACAATATTGGGCAGTTTCCACGTTTTCCAAGAGCCATTTTCAATTAACGCTTGTAGTCCATTCATAATTGCAAACTCAAAAAATTACAGTAAGAATGAATTGCATGAATGGCGAAAACACAATTTTGGACCACTTACACTTTACAAAATAGTCCACTAAGTATGGTAAAATGATTAAAGCACTAAGTGAAGTGACCCGGAACTACGATACTGGCGGCCTCCATCACCAGCGGCACAAAGGGACCTCCAAGGGGGCAATCAAGAACCCCGCTGACGATGTGGTATAATGTATTGTCTTTGTATATAAAACAGTAACCCTTCAGTGGCTTCTACGGTAGGGCTTGGTGCCATATTGGTGGTCACGGAGTTCCGGGTGGCTACGTTCGCACGTCCCCTTTTTAACTATAGTTTAACTATAGAATGGCAAACTATACTGAACGATAGTTCTTATAAGGATCGCTACTCATAGTGCACTCACCCAAAGGGTCAAGTAGCACTGGCTCACTGCCTTTGGGGGCATGGGTGGAGAAGTCACCAATCATTAGTGTGGCGAGAGGGCAGCTCAGGCAGTCTGACTCGTTGGCTGCTAGGGAGGTTCGACGCCACTCATTCGATAAGGTGATTCACCTGGTGGCTGAAGTCGACCTGTCAGGGAAATTGCAAAACCCCTTTAGACTTGTTGGAAACTTTTCTATCGTCGAGTACTTTCTTTTGTTCGTCGATATTTCCCAGTGAACCTCCAGGAAAAGCGATCAACGTGTTTTTAAACGTGTCATCAACGTGTCTTTTTATTTTATTTCATTATATTCGATTTAAAATATAGTTTACCTGAAGATCATGCGACAACTGTCACAACTGTCGCTTGAACCTCTTACGAACCATCAAGTGGACGTTTGCCGCTGGGAGAAGAACCATCCAAGGGCATACCCTTGCGATAGGTACGACCTTTGTGTAGCTCACCTTTAAGGAAGCTTGACCATGTTGATAAAAGCGTGATCCAATTTCGTTGTTATTGTTGTCTCAGCTATGGTACCTTAATTATAGTTCCAAGCTAAATTGTAGAACCTAAGTGCCCGTAGAGTCCTCAGCTTAACCGAAGGCTCTTTAGCTAAGTCAGACTGAGCTGAGTAGATTACGAAAGTGTAGCATCCGGGAATTAGAGTCATAGTACGAATCCCGTTCTACAAACCATTTTGTAAGCGTAAATGGGTCAATAAATGTGCTTCGGCCATACTTGCACATCATTCTTACTGTAATGTTTTTGAGTTTGCAATTGTGAATGGACTATAGTATAATTTTATGTGCGTTTTTAGATAGAGACAACTTAATGCTAGACAAGATATGCATGAAAACATTTTATTATGCAGGATCCATGTCATTGGTCGACCGCGTGTTTATATTCTGGCGCGACTGTTTCACGACTTGTTCTTGTCGGTATTCTACTGTACCATTGGAACACTCAGGTTGAATAATTTTTACTTCAATCTTTCTGAAAAGGAATGTGTTTACATCTAAGAAACTTAACATTCTTTGAAATCGACTTACTCGCTATCAGCTTTGATATTTAAAAACAAGATGGCGGTTATGAACAACAGTGAAATAATTTTCATTTCGATCGAATTTTGTTCGTTATTTGATAATTTATAAAAAGAAAAACATCCGTTAAAGTTCAGTAAAAAAGTAAAAGAAGGTTATATTTCGAAAGAAATTAGTTATACAGTTGAATTTTGAGAAAAATATTGTGACACTTATTTGAAAACCTGTTCTTTGTAAATATGTCGATTTCATTGCACCATATAAAGTTGGAGTTATATTCAGTTTCAGAGGAATTCGCCCGCCGTTTTCATGTCAGTTCTGTGGCGTGAAAGTTTCAGTTTTACAGTTTTTTGATTATCGGATACTAGATGGCCAACACGTTAATTCTGTTTTTGGAACGTTTTTGGTGGCCATTAGTAGGAAATGTCAGACTGTCTTATTTTGTTGAATAAATCAAGTTACAGTATTTTCTTATAAATAATAAGCCCGCCCCCTCACAAGTAACCCTCCTCCACGAAAACAGGGTTGGATCCATTCGAAATAAAATAACACCGCCCCTCAAAAACGCGACCTCTCCATTTGGCTCCTTTTTACAAATTTTTCAAAAAAGGATATTAGAATAAGATATTGGTAATGCTGTCAGCTAAATTGGATTTATAATGTAAAACCAGTAGAAAATGCATTGACAAAGTCTTGTTGTTTAAAAATTTCGATGACTTTTAGTCGTTATTATTGTTGTACAGTGCAGGGGCGGACGCAGGGGGTGGCTATCCAGGCTCGACCCACGCCCCCCCCCCAAACCTGATGAAGGTTCTCAAAAAACCATGATACCACCTTGGAAAAAAATTAGAAACATTTTTTGACATTTTTTTGTATTAAATAAAAATTAGGGCCATCTCAGACCAAAGCCGTGAACAATAAGGAGAATACTGGTCACGAAAAATATTGATCACAAATTCCTGAGCCCCCCCTAAAAAAATTCCTTCGACCGCCCCTGACAGTGCCTTGAAGGTGGCTTAAAACGGAACAACCACCATCAAAAATAAACCCCAGCCCTCGAAAACACCTCCGGATCATACCCATTCAAAATAAAATAACCCCAGGTTTTCTTTCAACAATACGATAATGAAACTTACGGGAATGTAAATCTTCTTACAGCATACTACATTCCAGAATTATTGCTAAAGTGTTTTGACTACCTGCATGACTACCAGTTTAAATTTTAAATTTTAATTGCAAATGTTATATTTGGCCTTTTATAAAATTATCATTTTTACTCCATATTACATAATTTGTTGATGTTTTCACATGTTATGATTTTTGGAAAAATTACCAATCTTACCAATTGGTTGTTTTATTTTTCCTTTTAAAATTTTCCTCATTTACGCAATGAGAAAAAAACAGATTTATTCATTATAGGTGTTTCAGAACGACGGCTGCAATAAAAGCACAGTAATCAGAAAGTTAAAATTTACGACACGTATTCAGATATTGACATAAAAACGACAAGGATAATGCGCGCAACGATTTCCCGTCTATCTGAATCTAAGTTCACAAATTAATATCGGAATTCGGAATTAAATCTCAACATTAGAATTACTGTAGTTTTATTGCAGACGTCGTTCTGAAAAGACTTCATTTGTCTTTGATGCGAAAAGTTAATCGAAATTTATCGCATATATTCATTGTCTATATTTCAAACGATAAAACTGAAACCTCAGAAAGTCAAATGTATTTAGAATAATTAATATTAATCGCTTTTGGGCCCTTCCAATTAATTTGTTTCGTTCATAACTTTCATGACAATACTGCAGATAAAACTGCTTGCCGACATTAGTCATATTGTATCCGGATAGCATGTTCATATTGGATCTGGATATATCCATATTGTATCCGGATAGCATATTCATAATGAATCCAGAAATGTTCATATGCATCCGGATTCAAGTAGGATAAGGGCAGCATATTCCAAAACGTTCAAAGTAAGTTCTATATTTCATCTCTTTAAGCTTAGGCTTTGGTTGTGGGGAAAGGTGGATGTAGGCAGCCGGTCATGCTGTTCACAACTAAACCATTTTCAGAGGGAAAGCCACAATAACCATTGAGTCCGGCATGGGCACTCAAATGTTTTGAATTTGAGTTTGAGTTGAGTATGATTAAACCCCCAAATTTTCTTTGTGTACGATTTGAGTTTGAATAACAGTCAAATTTTTAATTGAGTTTGAGTTGAGTATGAGTACTCCTTAAAAATTTTTTTGAGTATGAGTTTGAGTTTGAGTTTGAGAAAAAAATAGTAAAAATACAGTGTCCAGATTTTTATTATAGCAAAAAATAAAGCATATGAAAACTGCAAAACGACCACATTATTTCAAAGCATTATAATTTGTCTTAATTATCACCTTAGATTCCAAATTTTCAGCTGATAAACGGCTGTGCATTCCACTACACAAAAAACCCGCGTGTGAAAACATTGACTCGACTGAAGAAGATGAGCATGGAGCAACCATATAATCAACTGAGAAGTCGGCCATTATCGGGTATGACGACTGAAGTTTCCAATATTCAAGCGGATTGATGTCATCATCGACAAATGGAAAATCGCTAAAGTATCGGTTGAGTTCTTCTTCGACTGGGCTAATCTCTGCATACTAGTCGCTGGCGCTTGATGTTGCATCGACACAAAATGAAAGCGTTTTGACTTGGGGGGAGGGCATTGTCGCTTGACGATGTATCACTAATGCTGGTATTGGCGTTTTGAGTTGCACTTTGCTTCTCGTTGTGACAAGCGTTTAGCTAAAAACAAATAAAACTTTTGCATATTTTTGCATTTTCTCTAAGCATAAAAATGCATAAATTTACCTCGTTCAACAAGATCGATTTTGCTTTTTCTAGTTGACCATTATTCAACAAACCCTTATATCGTGGATCGAGCGCTGTTGAAATAATGTATGTTGGATTGAAGCTTATAGAATTAACGTTGGTGATGTAATCGAACCGTTCTTTAACATCCATGACCAGCTGCTGTACCGCCTGTTGAAATATTCCTTGATTTTGATTCTACAAAAAGCCAATATTAGATGAGATTGTTTAAACAAAACATACACAAAAATTAACTTACCTGTTCCATATATCCAGTTAATTCTTGAATACTAGGAACTACGAGGGATAAAGTCGTTGTTTTAAAAGCTTCTAATTCCAAGGTGAATCTTGTGTAAGGTTCCAAAATATCTCGAATACGACTCAACTGATTCCACAGTTGCAGTTCCACGGTTGCAGACTTGTAACTTAGAAGACCACAATGACACAATAATGAGGGATGAGATTTTATTAATCCAACTAAATCCAGGTGATAACAAATCCAATACAGTAATTCCAAATGGTAATACAGTAATACGGGTAACAGAGTATATTACAATAATAACTAAAACTACAATAGAGATAAGCATCCAATAATTACAAAATCATGATGGGAATGAGAGAAAGGAAATTTTGGGTCCTTATATACTATTTCAGAGATGGGCGTGGGCGTATTCACATGCTATTCACATGGCGTTCACATGCTCGATGAGTCATCAATTTTACTATCCAAGTATGTGTATAAAAACTATAATTCCTTTGTGATGATTCATCATTCACGTGCTTTTCATGCTTTCTATTTTTAGAATACGTGGGTGTTAGGAAATCAGGTGATTTTGAGTGGGCGGATCATATGATGTGTGGGCGTTGGTACACTTGCGCAAGTCCTGGTGATTCATCTATTGCGCAAGTCTTGCGTGGGCGTTGATGACTCATTAACGTGGCCTGCCACCTGGTGGATGCTGGTGCTGCCGCCTAGCGGGTACTCGTGTTGCCACCTGTGGTTATTCTAGAATGTTCTGGAAGGAATGCTCCTTTATTTGAGTGGGTGTTCTTCCAGAATGTTCTAGAAGATGTGTGGGCGTGGCTGACGCATTGGCTTGGTACCAGTCTTTTAGAAGATCCCAGAAGTTTCTAGAAAGTGGTGACGTCATGGCTGGTTGCGCCATCTGGTGAGTTGTATTTTATCTTTTTTACAGACTGTTGATCGATTCATCACGACAAACGACGGAAACGTCTTCTTGAAGCTCCAACGATCGATCCACCAAATGAAAAAATGATGACCATCTCGTTGGGCAGTAGCGTGGCAAAATACGACCATTGGTTCGGCTTTTTATAGCTTCTGTTGATATTGAGCTTTTGCGAAATGTTGCCACTAGCGCCTTCAAAACATTCACGACTTTCGAAATCGATTTGTCTTTTAAAAAGTGAACAATTAACTGAATGATATGGACCATACAACGTAGGTGCTGCTGAATAAAGTAGCCATCTTGATTGCTGTGAAACGAATCGAAATCCGCTATTTCTTTTTTGGCATCTTCCTCCTCATCCGAATCGATAAACGAATCATCTAGATGCCAATCGGCGAATTCTTCATCGACTTCGTAATGATCATCGGGATCATTCGCATCTTCCATCAATGTAATCGTCTTGATTTCTTGGCTTGTAGTGCCACTGCCTTGTTGTTGGTTCTGGCCATTAGTTGAGAAGGCTTTTATCATATTTGAGGCATTGTCCATCAATATTTTAAAAATTTTACCTTCGTCGATATCCCAATAGGATAGAATACTATCCAATTTGTTATATATACTGTAGTTACGTCAGAATGCAGATGAGACAAATTCTTCAACACTAATGTAATATGATAGCAATGCTTATCATGATGATTATAAAAATGCACAGTGACACCAATAATTGGGGTCATGTCGGGTTTTGACCACATGTCCAGTACCATGGTAATTCGTTTTGAATTTGATAAAGTCAATTTCAATTTTTGATCCATCGTTTCGCGCAATTCGTTAATCGATTTAGTTATTTTCTTTCGTCCGGGCGTTGTAAATTGAGAATTCAATACATGTAATAATTTTACAAACAGCAGATGTTCGACAAACGATTTCGGACAACTCGTACCACCGAAGAAAAGTGACAACGCTTCATTAATCTGCTTATCCTCAATACCACCGATAGGATATGGCGTTTTCAATGTAATAAAAGACTTAATTTGCTGTTGTTTGGAATTCGATGCCAAACTTGATTTTGGTTATGTCCCTCTCATCCACAATTTTTCGCTCCAAAGGGTGATAAATGGGTTTACAAATTATTTCTGTAATGGTCACCGCCTTTGACGACGAAATCGCACAACAATCCATCTTCCTTCAGAATTTTGCATTTTGAATCAATGGTATTCGCAATTGGATCAAAATAACGCCGAGCCCACATCTGCGAACGCCCGCGTTTGTTTCAACGCATAATTTTAAATGGAGCTCTGTAATTTTTGAAATGATTTTAATTAATTGTTAGAATTGTTTTTTAATTAACTGAAAAGCTTTGAGCAAAAATCTTTTCTTAAAAAATTATTTTATTATAGATTTTTTAAAAGGTTAGTTTCCCACGTGAAGCAACACACTTTTATATCCATGTTAGTTTGGCATAGGCAGTTACCACTATGACCAATTTAAACTTATACTCAAAAGTTTACTCAACACTCAAAATATTAATTTGATTTGAGTTTGAATGCCGCACGCTAAAACATTTGAGTATGATTTGAGTTTGAGTAACGGCTCTCTAAAATAATTTGACTGAGTGTAATGAAGATGGTTTTTGACTTGTTGACTAATTGATTAATTTAATGCTAATTTATTAAAATGAAACAAAAAGAAAGGCAAATTGATCCAATTTGTAAAATATTACAAGTTGGGCGCCACGTCCGATGAATCGGCTCAGCTGCACCAACCATGGGTTACATTTTTATAACAGACTAAAGAATTTTGAAAGCTAAAATTGAAACTAAAAGTGAAATCACGAGGAGCTGAATCAGAGTGATTCAGTCCTAGTCAAAACATAGAAACATTTAAACAAAAAATTTATAAAATGTTTATCAAAATGTTGATCTTCATCACATGAGTATGAGTATGAGTACTCAACTGTTTTTTCTTGAGTAACGATTTTGAGTTTGAGTTTGAGTTTGAGTACTCTGGCCCGTGCCGGTATTGAGTTGACCATTGACTTAAAACCAGTTTTCACGCGTGCTGACGATATTTACAAAAGTTTGACTGGCTACTTTTTGGAAATATACAGCCGGGTAGCCATTAATGACGTAAAATAAGTAACAACGGCAGTATTAATCCTAGTGCACCTTTATTTGATATGAAACCATGACAAACAGCTACAGTGGCTCTTGTACCCCCAGGGCTAATGCAGTTTAACTGTACGTCGCAGTGTTAGCGAAGAAATGCACTACAACAGCTGTGATTGCATAGCCCATTTGTTGAGTGAAAACACGAGATTCTGGTTTTAATTTGGTATAAAATTTCTGTTTCATATCATTACATGACAAATGAGTGGCTCAGGGCAATAAGGTGTTTTCTCACTTTTGGGCATAATTGGGAAAATGCATTCAAATGTATTGTTGTATTACTCTAT
This sequence comes from Prionchulus punctatus, assembly GCA_034698125.1. Classification (NCBI taxonomy): domain Eukaryota; kingdom Metazoa; phylum Nematoda; class Enoplea; order Mononchida; family Mononchidae; genus Prionchulus; species Prionchulus punctatus. The sequence goes on along the minus strand of JAQGBA010001517.1, from coordinate 4,160 downwards.
GGCTCCTTAATGAAACATAATGCTTCGAGCATGCAACTATTCCCCTCATGTATATCTAGTATTATACAAATGCTCATGATTATCCTGGGAATATTGATTCATAAATTTTAATTACAAGTGACAAAACGCCTTATTGCTATAAAAATTTTCAAAGGTCAAAAGATTTTGTCAATGATTATATCATTTTTACATGCAAATATTTGATTTGCAAAGTCAACCATGCAAACATTGGACACATGATTATTATAGTCTAATACTCGACTTCGCATTCATCATCAGACTGTTCAGTCTCTCTTCCAGTCAATCTTTTATAAAACCAGTGATGCTGCTCTGGTATATAAGGCATCTGTTTTTCTATATCAGCAAGCTTCTTTGCATTTATTCCTCGATTATAAGTTTGAACTTTTTGCAAACTGCTGATGTCAAAATTTGGAACTCGTCGGGCAACGCGTAAGTCGATTGTTTTCCAAGCTTCATCCTCAGAAAATGAATATCTATATTTCACAAATCCAAACTTCTCAATCTGTAGCCACCTGCACTTTGCGATTTCAAACTTTTCACCATCAGTGCTTTTAGCACGTTTCACCAAACCAAGCTTGTTCATCAAGTTTTTCCAATCGTAGAAGTTGTGTTCCATTTTGAATATCTTAAATTTTTCTACTGCTTTAGCATCCCGAATTATCGAGCAATACTCATCAGGCAAATAGATGTTCTGGTGATTCTTAACCTTCTTCTCAATGACGCCAAAGTCACGGTCTGAGTCCATGTACGAGTGGCCCACCACAGGAAATTTATGATCTATTTGAGAGAACCGTTTTGTGCCGATAAGGTACTGCCAGAATGAAATCGTAAATATATTCTTATTTTGACCCGCACAACTATCTGACCAAACAATGAGGTTTTGGGCTTGAATTCCACTATCTAAATGAGATGACGAAGTTGAACTCGTCGACAAAAACGAAATTTGCGATGGCAATTTTGGAACCGTTTTTTAAGCCCGTTTTAGCCACATAACGCGCATGCTTATTTTTATGGTGGCTTCTCAAATGAATCGCTAAATTTCCCGGACGCTTGTCGGGTGTTGCAAATGTGCAATATTTACCTAAATATGTACGTAATTAAATCAGTTTTAAATTTATATTAATTACAAAGAAAAATACTTACATTTTCTTCCATTAGTTATTTTACAAAAATGGTCCCAAACGGCGCTATCTCCGCCTCCAAATATTCGTCCTCCTTTCTTTTTCTTCTTTGGTTGAGTCGGGCCATCATCAAATGACGATTCGATAGTTTCATTGGGTGATGTAATGTCCGGTTCGGTTAAATTATTCGAAGCCATTTATAACTGATGAGATTCGTAATATCACTAATCGAACATGACAATCATCGCCCGCATCCTTGGCGGGCGGAAATATATGAAATTTTACTATATAAATTTTTATTTATAAGGCAAGATATTAACTAATCAATTCAAACTTTAAAAAATTTTCAATATGTATATTGGTTTGTATATTCCAAAAAGTTTGTATATTGTACATGTATAGTACCAAAAAGTTTGTATAATGTACAAAAGTTTGTGTATGTATATTTATATTGCATTCCATCGATAATTCTGACTCTAGCAAAAGCACATATTGCTAAATAGCCTCACATATTTGCCTTAATGTCAAATCATCCTGTCATTCGCATTTTGAAAATAAGGTCAATCTTTTTGAATTGAAACTTTTTCGAATTATTTAGCAAATTAAAAAAATTTTTTAATTAGAATCGTACAAACTTTGCTTTCCACTGGTGATTGTTCTTCTCTGTCCTTTTGCTAAAATGAAATCTATTGCGACGTCTATTCGATTTTCTGCAAAGACCATCCAACTGTGCAGAATTAACTTTTTTAATATGCTATAAGACAAAAAACATTTAATGATACTGCACACTTTAATATCTTTTTCACTAGAATTCATCCTGCCAAATTTAATTTATTAAATAAGTTGAAAATGTCATTTAAAGGTTTATGAAATTATCGACAAATATCATCAAAAAATTTCTGAATTAAGTAGAAAATTGTATTGTATCGGTTGAGCACAACCTGAGATCGAATAGCAGGACGTTTCGGTGTTCACAGATGTGCTTGAAAAAGGGTGCCTAACTTGATGGATTGAACATACATTTTTATTATATACGAACATCTTTGACTTCACTTATTTGTTGTACATATAAGTTGAAATTTCTTTCAAATAAACCCCATCACAGATTTGTGACTTTGTTAACAAATGTCAATCAAGTTTTAGAATTTTCGATACATACATCATTCTGCTGTTAACATTGGCATTGAGAGCATACATGGGCACCTCATGCTTTTCCAAATAGGATTTTGTCAAATTCTCAAGGTGAAGAATTTGTTGCTTGTTACTCACTAAAACTACTCGCCTCAAATTTACATAATTTATTTATTGTTAATTTAATTTAAATTATTTTACATGGATTTGCAAATTCATCTCGTTTTATCGCAATCTGATTGTAAAGTTACACTTTTATGGGAACTTTTCATACAATTTTTTTTGTCTCAATGTACAGATTTTCCATATAATTTTCAATACTTTTACGGTTACTTATTATTCAACTTTCGTGTATACAGGAGAATGATTTTACCAGCCTGAACTCACTTGCTTGTTATTGATTTATTTCGTTGCCGCTCGAAAAATGTAATTTGTAATTTTATCAATCAGACAGTGGTCGAAAATTCGATCGCATTTAGGAACCACTTTGACTTGATTTCTGGAAACAGTGGGTGGCCTCCGTCCCTTTGGGAAACAACTCATTAACTGTAGCTTTAAGGGACATTACCTCAGTTACACTGGTGTCAGAAGTCTGAGACCAATAAACGTCTTTGACAAATTTAGCATCAGGGTCTTCAGCATCGGTAAAATTCGTTTCTAAACACGAATTTTGCTCAAATTTGCATTTGACAAAAGTTCGCCAATTATACGATTGTAAACTGTTTCTTCTTGCTTGATTTAACGCTTGGCTGTTTGTTTGAAGCCAAATAATGCATAAATCGGGGAATAACAAAATTTGTGCCTGATTGAACTTATGAAGACGTGTCTTTAAGACGCGTTTTTGTAAGGTTTAACCAAGCTGACTGGGACCCATCTCAGAATTAAAATCTAAATAGCCTATATTGAGAGAAAACAATTCTGAGCAAGGTAGTGTCATTCTGCTTCAGTTTGCGTTACAAGCTCCCTAGGGACTGTCTCAAATATACAATTTTAACAAAAAAACAATGGATTGGGAAAATCAGACAACTAGATATTCGAATTGGATAAGAAAATTACTGATACCAATTGATAGAGAAACAAATTCCCTCCAGTAAAGTCAATTTGAGTTTTGATTTATCATTATCATTGTCAAACATTGTCTATGTTGATTTCATAATTGGCTATTAAAAGCATTCAAGTACACTTTGAACTTACTTATTTTCAAGCGCAAATTACAAATTTTTTCACATGTTAAATTTATTTATCTCCGTCATCCTTAAAGGTATCACCACCAAATTTTGCATATTACTCAAGGGAACCACCAGTTTTCCGTTTAAAAAAATAAAATTAGCATCATGACCTCAAATATAAGCCGCTACAATATGACACATTCCATGAATGAACGTATGAGGGGTTGTATTTTAGTTACATCGTTCTATAGAGGAATTCATTATCTTGCTTGTTCTAACTCAGACTTTAGTTGCTCAATTCCAGAACTATTGTTGTTGAGAAAGAAACAAGCCAACAAGTTATTCGACGAAAATTTGGCCTGTCTATAGTTGCTAAGCACGGAAAACTGTAACCAAAGACAAGGCGCAACATTCGAGACGAAGAACACGACTCTTTGTTTTATTTCGACAAGAAATCAATCCTGCTGACAAATACAGCGCAAGTTATTCAGACTTATTTAGACATTTTGACTATTTTGCTGAAATTAACATAGAAAACGACGCGGACATAGTGGACCATTTTGTAAAAAGTGTAAGCTGTTCACAATTGCGTTTTACGTGTACACGCAAATCATTCTTACTGTAAACTTTTTGAGTTGCATAGAACAGATTCTTTTTTCAAGATGCGTTTTCTGATCGAGAGTGCGTTTTTCGTAATTCAATAATTTTCTTCGGCTTT
>JAQGBA010001516.1:0-14264 GCA_034698125.1 Prionchulus punctatus | reverse complement strand
GCCTTTTTTTCGTCGATACCGGCACCGATAGTAAACCTTTTCTCCCACTTCAACATAACGGGTGAAATCTTTGACAAGACCTTCTCTTTGGGCAAGAAACCACTCATTGAAATCCGAATTTTCAGAAAATTTCTTTATCGTCAACCACTCCTGATCATTTCCTCGAAATTTTTTTCTAACAGGCTGATCATCCACTTCGGAGAGAATGCTATTGTCACTTTCGTCAGAAGTTTCAACTTCCTCGAACTCAAAATTTGCAGCCATTGAGTCTCAAATAATTTTTTCAAGCAAAATAATTTGCGAAAAAATATTTAATCGAGAAATTTCTTAAACTGTAAAAATTTGTCAATTTTTCCGCGCGCGGCAACAAAGAAGAAACTGTTTCCTTTTAAAGAAAGTAAAACTTAACTTGAACATCATTTTAAAAATAAACAAAAACAAAATAAATCGGTAATATCGATCAAAATCGAAAAACTAAGCAACTTTGCCTTGATTTTCTAAAAAAATAGGTTCTTATGTCATAGCCTCCCCTCCCACTCAGTTAAGCTAAGCCTAAGCCTAAGCCACAATTTTATTGCCGCCTTATTCAGTAATATTAGTCGCGTTTTATCTTTTGCCGCTAAATTCATTAATATTTGTCGCTAAGTCAATATAGATGGTCGCGAAGTTATTTGCCGCTGAAATCATTAATATTTGCCGCTAACATAAATTATATCGTTTTTCAATTATATGCAAGAGCGTTTTCATTATTTATGAAAGAATAATGAAATTAAAATTGCATATAAAATGTTTTCAGTATTTTCTAAATTTTAAATTCTTCTTCAAATTAAAAATGCATACACAACATAATGACCAATACTTATAGCGAATGAACAATTCCAGTTGGTTGGATCAGTAATTTGGTTTACAAGCCAACTTGCCGATATAACAGGTCAATTCATCAATTAAGTAAAGCTGGAAAATGAAGTTTCAATGCAAATGATATTGAACTGCGTTTCAATAATTATCTTCCATATTTATTTTTCTTAAGAAAAACAATGCAACATTGAATCGAAGGATGCCCTCGTTTTTCAAATTCCCAATATTTGAAGTAAGATTCACATTACCTGACAAAGGATTTTGTGATGCATCGACTTTAGGAGTTCGAGCCGTCGAAATGTTTGAGCACATGTGAACGATAAATCGATATCAGAGAGAAATCGAAAAAAAATTTGTTTCGTGAAATAAAGTAAAAACTTCTTGAATTTTTACAAAAAATCTTTATATTTTTTTAGGTGTTGTTGGAGAAATAAGCCAACTTACAAAAATTATGAATTGTGTAGGTATTGTTGATATCGTCAGTCTGCAGCAAAAGGGGCGTATCTACACTTTTTTCCGATATGGAGATACACTTACCAGCAGGTAGAGCTCGACGAGCTCTATCGTTCTGCAAAAAGGGCGTTTCTGTAGCCCCAATATTGTTTTTTGACAGCTTTTGCAAAAAGCACAATGCATTATAACCTGTATGCAACTTCAAACTTCAAACCCTTCTATCTCAAAAACATGAAAAAGACAGATACCGACGATATGTTGATTGGATCTGTTAATAAAAATATACTGATTTGACTCAATTAGCAAATCAATTTTAATGTCTTTTTTGTTTGAAATCAATCACTAAATAAGGGAAACTGACAAAAATATTATATTCATTCAGATTTAATAATATTAATGCGCAGTTGATATTTTATATGAATCAAGAAAATAAAAGTATAATAGCTCATAAAAATGATTTTGATAGTCTTTAAAATCGAGAATTTTTCACATTTTATGACAAAATTTGTACCAAAAACAAGTACTAATCTTTTTTGGTAATTAACGACCCGCTGCCATGGTCTGTTGCGGAGTGCCATCCATTTAGAGGGCGCCATCTATTAGACAGCGCCGTTAATTAAAAGAAGTAAACTTAAGAACACAGCTAGATGTGCATTAAACCCGGCCTGTTGACAGCCTTTCTGCTGAAACTTGGGCACTGTAAAATTAAAGTATAAACACATTTTTCACAGAATAATATTTCAATTTGCTCTTACGAGTCTCACAAAATGTCCACATTGAGCCTGTACAGTAGGTGGAGTTGAGAAAGTTGATGAGAAGGTATTTTTTGGAATAAGCGGCGGACCATTCCGCCACAGCACATACCCCGTTATCACTCACTACTAAGGTATATTCACCATCCGATGAATCTGTATTATTCAATACATTGTACGACGTGATTTCGTCATTCGGCTTTCCTATCCACCAATTCCCCTGCCCTCCCGTTTCGCCGAATACACTGTACAACACATGGAAAAATATAAAAATTTCCAAAAAGACGATATGCAACAAAGGAAGCTGGTATTGGTACCTTTCGTGCAGTTTCTTGAAACCTTGAAAAACGTCTGTGGATCTTATTAAAGCTAGGGTTCCTTGGTACACTGTCTGACACCCGCTATTGGCATCAGCGTATGTAAGTGCTTGGGTTAATGCAGAATAACATACACCATTCATGAAGAATGAAAGTCGGTTTTCCGTACACTTTTTACTGAAATCTGAAATATTTTGAACTTGGAAAATTATCTTGCATCATATCTTAACATAAATTTCTCACCCATCATTGTCCGATTTGTGTATAAAACTGAAAACAAAATTGTCTACATAATTGGTGATTATTTAAAATAAGCTACTATCTAGCGATCAAGTACAATTTAAAAAATGCAGAAAGTGAAATTCAATTTGAACTTATACTTCCGGTTGATAATGATCCAATGGTTGACGAGGTAACAGATGTTTCTTCCAATGAGATGGTTTGCGCATTTGTCTGCACATCTAACAAGTAATTGCAAGTAATATAGATAACCGAAAAATGAAAAACCTTTGACAATATCATTTTCAGTTTCCAACCAACACTTTGGTGATTACAGCACTATTGTAAGCAAACACCACCCTTTTAAAAGCGAACTTTTACAACTATGACAATTGGTTGAGCAAAGGTTAAATACGATTTGAAAGTTTAATACTTTCATAAAAAATAATTTTTCAAAATGAAAGTTTATGTCCCCGATGCACTGTTGATCGTTAACTATAACTATATCTAATAGTTAACTATATCTCATATTGTGACGTGAGCCAATTCCTTCTTCAATTATATTTACATTTTCAAATCAAATTTCTAAATTCTATAAACAATTTTCCAAACCAAAACATTTTTCAATAACAATTTTCATTTTTCAAACTGCAATAACTGTTTTAATACACCTTTCTATACTCATTTCATAATCTTTCAATCTCTTCTCCAATTCCTTTCAAAATCAACTTTCTCCCACTCACTCACATATTTCCGCCTATAAAACAAAATGCAAAAGTCAGTTTCCTTGGTGTACGTTTGGAAACACTCTGCTCGTCGGTTTTGCATCGTTTGGACAGTTGGTCGGTTGTGTAATAAAAATCGTATCGCATCGCTCGTACTCACGAACCCAAACGTAATACCATGGCAGGCGGACTACGGTAGGACTCGCCACATTATACTCGTACGCCACGACAGCTGGTTACAGTACTTACAGTCATACAGCCACATACGGCGGTTAGTCACAGGCTTTGGAAAGAAGTGCTGTGACAATATAGTTAACTACAACTATAACTATAACTATATCTTTTTGGTCAGAGATATAGTTAAAGATATAGTTAATTTAATGTAGATCTCCAGTTCGAATTTCCTGCGTCTTTGATTGTCTGGCACAACGACGACGTGTGTTTATCGCATTTTACTGTAAAAAGGCGCGTTTTTACGTGATTTTTTCACGTTGATTTTTTACTCTCTAACTGATTAACTAATAAATGGTTTTTTAAACAGCTGAACTATGTAGTCTCATTGAAACTTATTACAAAATGAGCAGCATGGACGAAATCGACAACGATGACGAAGGCGAAGAAAAAAATGCCAACGATGCCAATGAGTACATTAACGATGGAGATGATGAAGAGACAGCGACAAAGCGACTGACAGTGGAAAAAGATCATTTGAGAAAAACAAAGCCATTTTCTAATGCAGTGCATGAATGGTTCTTGATCTTGGACAAGGGGAAATATACAGGAGTCAGTGCAAAGTTTGTTTGAAGTTTTATAAAAGCAAATGTCCGACCAACTTGATAAATTATTTGCAGCAACACAAGGAGAAGTATAAGCTATATCTTGATCATTGTGAAGAAAAAAAACTGAAAAGCTCGTCGTCATCATCATCTCTGAAGCGAAAGTCCCCCACTGCCGTGGCTGGAAGTTCAAATTTGAATACCGAAACTATTACAGTTGCACTTCGATGCATCACTGAAAAAAAAGAAGAACTCAAGAAAGGCACTGACGGCTACAATATGGCTGTTCGATTGATCGCAGTGGGGTTTGTTAGTAATAACGGGTGACAACTAAAATTTGGGAATTTTTTCAAAAAGTACTCTTTACAAAAACCTCTCTAACTGTTTTTCTAATTAAGCAATCGATCTGAAATTTTGTATGTTACTATTTTCCCCTCACTAGCAGATATGTGTCAAATTTTAAACCGATTGCTTAATTAGAAAAAAAGTTAGAGAGGTTTTTGTAAATAGTACTTTTTGAAAAAATTCCCAAATTTTAATTGTCACCCATTAGTTTATTGTATTGTTTAATCAATGATAATTCAATTCGTCGAATGTTTGAAGTAATGTCAAATGACCGATTGTTAAACCTGCCGCATAGACAGGAGTTTTCCAAAATTGTTGAAAATTTAGCAACAAACTGGAATCGAAAGTTCGTGATGCCCTCAACTGTGCCAACTATGTGACAATCATGGTCGATTTGTGGTTGAGGCCCAGATACTCGTCGTCGATGATTTAACCATTCATTATCTCGATCGGAAAATCAGCAAGCTTTGTTCTGTATTACTCGCCTGCTGAACAATGGAGAACTCGTGCATGGGAGAGAAAATTTATTTACTCTACAATATGAATGTCATAAAGATCTCGAAAAGTTTCTCAGCGACCTCTTCGCTGATTTTGTTTTTAATGGGCGCAATAGAACAAACTTCATCAAATGGTCTTGATAAACGAAAATAAACTTGAACTCGCCGTCGGCTTGAGTTTGCATATCGATAAGGTCGACTTGACATCTTGAATTCATGAAATTCGATAAAATCGGTTTGACCACAAGGTCTTTTTTGGGCTGCTTTCGTTTTAATTGACAGGGCTCGCATAAACTTTACTTTTTCAAAACTTTGCTTACCTGTTCAATTGGAACCACAAATCGAACAGAATCAGTCGGCTCCTTCTGTTTTTCAATTAATGTTTCAATGCTGATTGGATTTCTTTTTCTTCTTTGCCATCATGAACTTTGATCAATGTCTTTGAATATTGTAATTCGAATAATAAATGGGACGACTTTTTTTTATTGATAAGTTTTTAACAACATCGATAAATTTCTTTCTGTTATCATCAGCCATGACTGAAAAGATTATCGTCTCAAGGAACTAAAATTATCATTAATTAATTTTTATTGATCATCACATCATTGATCATTTCATCATCAAGCGCTCGCTAACAAGTTTAGCGGCCAGTTCGCGAACTGCCCGACTGGCCGGGCAAAAGGCGAACTCCCTACTCAGTTCGGTTATTTGCCAACGTGTTGGCCAGCTCGTGAACTGGCCAACACATTCGCGAACTGGCCGAGTTCAGGTTTTGGCTGTAACATATACTAAAAGATTGTTTTCAAGTTGTGTTGATAATACTGATATAATTGCTCTTGATTTTAGGCAACTTTTAGAGGTGCGACGAAGAAAACATTGATTATGATATTTCGTCTCTTGAATGGAAGTTGTTGCAGCAGTTAACAGATCTTCTATCGCCGTTCACCACCGCAGTTACGCTCCTAGAAGGGCGAAACTACTCCACACTGTCGGAAATTTACCCAGAATTGTTTAGTTTGGAATCAAAATTAAACCAGGTAGCCATTCCTTTCTGTAGAGATAAACGATACTGTTTGCAATGAAATCAAGTTTTCGTGCTTCAATTGTACGTCCGTGCGTCTACGCATTTGGCTATAGAATTACAAAAGAAAAGGGATTGAACATACATTTTAAGTGCATTTGCCAAAGTTTAAAAACATAATTTGAAGCGCCCTTTGTCTCATAACAAGCAATCTCACGTTGCACTAGATCAAAAGGTCGATTCTTACCTGGACTTACCATTTATTGTGCCATTAAGGAATGCACAAATCGAGGTCAACAAAAGTCATCCATATGAAACTAAGTAACTACTTCAGTTTGTTACCTATACGCTCGCAAGACACGCCGATAGTTCTAATATAAAAAAAATATTTACATACCTATCAGAGTTAGCAGTGGTACATATTAACCCACTGAAAATTACTTGCAGACGAAGAACAAAACATATTATGGCACTATACTCAAAGATTGGGACTATCTTGAGATATACAAATGCTGCAGGCAATTGTTATTTCTTTGTCTTAGGGTGTTTTTGAATTAATTGCATTTCTCGTTTGTTTAAACAGTATTTTACTAATGTTTATTTATACTGATCACAATGTCTTGCATCTTTTTGATGTTACAACTTTTTTGTAATGTCGTGCAATAAAAGAGATCAGTTCTGCGTTAAGCGGCTGAACTGTTAAAAAGAATCTACTTTGTATCGAAATCTACTTTGTACTTATTTTTTAAAACAAAATCTGAAGTTTTAATAATAATCAACATAACCTGTGCAAAAGCAGACAGCATAAACAGGAATGTTAACCCAATTTATTCTCAAGATCATGTTAAACTGGTCAACAGGTATTGGGAACGAATATCTTTTTGTGAATCTTCGCTGTGGCTATTATTGTTTTACATTCGAAATCCAATCGACTACTATAGTTTGCTGGCAAAGTGTCCGCAAGGCATGCCGATTGTTCAGCCCGTTTTAATGAATATAATGAAAAAGACTGTACGTCCCTATCAGAGTTAGCAATGGCACCTTTGGATCCGCCGAGATATATTTGCAGGCCAGGACAAAAACGTATTACGGAACAATTCTGAAAGAATGGAACTATCTTGATAACCATAAAATAATAAAATAAAATAATAATAATAAATAATAAATAAAATAAAATATTCGAATATTATTATTGGAGGGAAATTTCTCAGAAACTTAAAATCTTTCGGTAAATTCAGCTCATCATGGAATTTGTATCCAGTTTTTTAAACGCAATTCCTGCCTGTTCGGAACCACACGAAACACAGATATAATACTTGCTTTTTTCAAGCTAACATCAGATTACCTTGGTTGAGAATGGTTTTACTTTGTGTAAGGGAGGGAGGTTCGTCTTTAACTCACCAAATTGCTGCTGTTTCATGATCTTTTCTTATTGTATTAATATTTAATTTTAGTTTTATTTATCGTAATTATAGTTGTGTAACAAAGGCAAAAAGGGAACTATAACAAACAAATACAAATCCAATTTCAAGGTCATATTCAGATTCAAATCCAGTTCGTTCCAGTTTATACGTCCACTCAAAATCACCTGATTGCATAATACGCCTACGCAAATCTAGAAATAGAAACAAAGAATGAATCATCACTTGAAAAGAATGTAAGCATCGATGAATCACAAATGATATAAAAACTGCTTATTTATTTTTTTTATCATACAATTCCATAGTAATTTTTACAATAATGCTATGACTCATTATTTCATTAAAATATGTAAACATACGCCCACTCCTATATTTATGAAAAAGTATAAAAGGAAGCTCTTTTTCCTCAATTGAATCCCATTTTGGATTTGTAACACTGTGTGGTTGTTCTAAATTCCAGTTCCTAAATACTGTACGTTGCGATTATAAATATTTATTCCAAGACTAATAAAATTCTTGTTGATTCCCTCATTACAGTTGACTATTAGTATTTTTTTGAAACCTGAAGACCTTTAATCACGTGTTGCTTCTTTTCTGGCGTAGTAGCATTTCATTTGTTTGCCACTAATGTAAAAAATGTGAAATTCTATTGTGCAATTGCACACTCTGAATGACTGCCAATATCCAGAAACGTGTCAAAATGGAAAACCCAGAGTTCCAAGTAAACTATCTATTCATAGAGTGAATAAAGGGTCAATTGTTTTATCAGTAAAGTTATCTGAAAATTTGCAATTGTAATTGTGTAGTTCAAGCACTGCCTCCTCAGAAATACAATATATTACTTACACAATATTTGTGAATATCAAGATAGTTCCATTCTTTCAGAATAGTATGTACTGTAATTTCAGGTACCGCTGCTAGCTCTGATGGGTGCGTAAAGCTTTTTCTTATTATTAAGTGAAATTGGCTGAACCAATGGCAGGTCTTTAGGGCATGATCCGAGCAAATTTGTAATAGTCGCTAGGTTGTCTTATATAAAATGCTAACATCCACAGGGAAGATTGGCAAAGGCAACTCATTCCCAATATCCATTGACTAGCTTAACTTTATCCTTTGCGTACATTTCATCCAAATTACTGTTTGTAGTGTCCGCTTAGTGCAAGCTAAGCTTACGGTAGACAAAGGTTCAGGTTTTAACTTGTTTTTCTGAAAAGAATTAATTATGTTAAAAGTGACTGTTATTAAAAAAATGACTTATTTCCATTTTGGTATCTTCTTTGCAAGTTATCATCTCTAACAAGGGGTATTCATAGGTCAGTAATGTAGGATACAATTTCAGTTCATCAAAAGCAGGCAATCTTTCTTGATAGTTTTTCAGACGAATTGGATAATGTTGTTGAATGTGATGCTAAATCTTGTATCAAAAAATGCTGCATTGAAATATGCATTCTTGTACTCAACATTTGACGTAACCTCTTTGTGAAATCATGTTTATCCAATTCAAATGTTGTTTCACATATGTAAATGTACCACCTTTTCCATAATTCTTCTTGGGTCATAGTCTCTCTACAGATAAGAACACAAAAGACAATTCGAGTGTTATCAGCCACCTTGGCAAAAATTGGAGAACCACTATCTCCTTACAAATATTTGTAGTTTGCCATACCGTATCACTCAATTGAAAAATTGTCACAATTGTCACGTGTTGCAAACCATTATGCTCCATACCCTTCTCCCTGGATTTGTATTTGCATTCAGTGCGTAATTTGTGATTATCAATAACTTTTAAGTGAAGCACAGCTTTTTAGATGTTTCTCACTCCCGTTAGTATGTAATAAAATTCTGGTTTTATCATTTTGTTGCAAAGATTACAAGTAGACAAAGGTTGTCCTTATTTCAAATATATACTGCATATTTTACAGTTTAGAGACTCACGATGAGTTTTCTTCCCAGAACAGAAGCCGAACAAATTCCAGAATCTTAAAAACGGATCACAATTTAAACATGGGTTTGGCTCAAGAATTCTGTTATGATACTTTCATTTAAACAGGTGTAAATCCAACCTCTATTAGCGCATTCGTACAATAGTAATGCAATGACAAAAGGTACATCAAGATAAGGCTCAACCCGTTGCCCGAAACCAACAAGAGCCTGCTTGCTAATGGTTTGCAGACTTTTTGCGTTGTACTTTTCAACGTTTGCACAAGTATAACCAACAAGCATAAAAGTAGCAGAATTATTCCTTGTTCTAGATACCTTTTCAAATGGTCAACACATTATACAAACGTGCAAGCCTTTAGATTTCGGTTCTATTTACATTTATTAAGTTCTTTGTTTGCTGAAAAACATCTCTCAACTATTAATAATTCTCTTGTTGCTAGTTTTGTACTGATTTTGATTTACGTTAAAAATATAATGGATTGGATCAAACAGAGTGAATGTGCACTAAACAGACATTGGGAAACTACTTTACAATGTTTGCAAATTACTTGACAAAAGGAATTTAATATGTTCTATGAGTGGCAAACAAATGAAACGCTACTTTGCGAGCAAGATAGCGCGACACACCATTATTTTTTCATTCAAACAAAATCGCTACCAGCTTTTCGATTTTCGTCAATGAAATTCATTCCCATAATATTTTGTTGTCGAATTGGGGGAACGAATAAGGTATCCGTTTAAAAACATGTGGACGTTGAGAGAGACTTATACTGTACACCGATTGTTATTTTAAATATAAATCAAAAATGAAATATAAAAAAGCAATGGAAAATAAAACAAGAAACAGAATCTTACTGACAAATTAACACAGAAATATTGGTTTTTATTTTCTGCCAAAGATTTAATTTTGGAATTGGAATTGTTGGAATTTTGAAAAACTGTTGGAATTACTTATTCCCTGCTTTGCATTTGTTTGACAGGGCATCATATCAATGAAATGAATTCATACAGTAGTTCAAATTGTTGGATTCAATTTCAGATCGACACTAACTTGCTGTTGATCCTGATAGTTTTGCAGATGTATTGGATACTTTGTTTTTACTGCTGTTTAAGGAATGTTTCCTTAAATACCATAAAATATCATAGAATTTTCTATTGATATATTGTAACTGTACTAAAATATTCATGACAAAAAACTGCTATTGTGCAGTAGAACATGCGCTGCAGCATTACAGAGTAGCCCAGTGGGTACAGTGGACTACAGCAAAGAGGTGAAAAAAAAGTGATGGCTCCCATAAACATACCATATGCTTCAGTTCTCCTTTTGCAGCAGCCAATAATTCCTCATTGATCAATAATGAGTAACGAGGATGCAAGTAAGTCGCTAATACATATACTGGATCGAAATCGACATTTGTTGATGAGGACACTTTTGAAAAGTGCCGATCGATTACAATTAACAAATCCCGAATGTAGATGTTGCAATGATTGTAATAAAAGAATATCAGTAAGTGCTCAAAATGTTCGTTCAAATGTCCACTCGAACTGAAAAGCAGACAATAAAATGTTTACATTAATTAAATAAATAAATAACACTTACTTTTTGCAAATTTTCTTTCAAACCGTCCAAAATCAGGTACACTTCCGAAAGCATCACATGCAATTCCCCTTCCAACTGCTCGACCCCTGTTGCGCATGGTGCCAATACATTATCGTACAGGGTGGCCCAAAAGTTCTGATACAACTTTTCTAACCACCTCCATTTGAAAATCATGCTCGAAGAGATAAAGTGTGATAGATTAAAAGAAGCAGAAACATGTCTGCTACAAGATGGTAATGATAATGACTCGAAAAATTTTATAAAAAATACATTTACAGCGATGGAAAGCAAACGAACTGTAATCAAAAGTTATTTCGAACAAAATTTTTCAGCCGCTGAGATCTGGAAAGCAGTTAAACCGCTCGGAATTAATCGATTATTTGTCTATTGAACAGTTAAACATCTTCAGGAAACTGGTAGTGTTAAAGATAGACCGCGATCTGGCTGTCCATGAGTTGTGAGTTGAGAAGAATAAGACATAAATCGTGAGTAATATTCACATCTTCACACACTTGACAAACGTTCCTCAAAGGGATAATGTCATATTTTAAAACAGATTGTACTCGTACATCAATAAAGCACTTCACTGCTAAATAAAATAACAAAATTACCCTTTAATATTAATGAGCCGATCGAGTATGTAGGCCATCGCTCCAAAATATTTATTGCATTTTTCTGATCCCTTTTTAATTTCATCCTTTCATTTGATCATTTGTTGGAAGCTGGCTTTGATCGATTGATTTGATATTTTCCTATTTTCCATCTTACACGATGCTTTTGAAGCTTGAGGCAATTCATCGGGTTTTTCTTTCAAAAATTTTTCGAATTCTTTCACATGCTTTCTTTGCAGATGGTAATTTGATGGGCATTTTCCGGACAATTGAGTACTGCAATTTTTGCACTTGCTATTACCACTTTCGTCGATGAACCATTGATGAATAATGTTCATGGACGTGTGAATCCATTTCGCTGGTGTTGGACCATGGACAACGTTATTGTTCGAATCGCCATTACCATCCTTGTCGTCGATTAAACAATTAGTTCCAGACATTGAAGCCATTACCCAATCATTGATTAAACTCAATGATCGTTCAGATTTATCGCAAAATTATTATTGCAGCAGAAACGGCGGAAATTGGATCGAGATTCCATGAAAACTGTGAATAATTTAATGAAAAAATAATTACATTGCTATAAGCAGAAAATAAGGCAGCACAAAAGTCGCAACTCATGGGAAATTAATGATAGTGTGTGATACAATAAGAAGTACAGGGTGGCGCAAGGATGAAGGGGTTTAAAACATTAATAATTATAAGGATGGGGAATTTTTCCTGATTACACATGAAAAATGACATCACGTAAGTGATGCCCATTTTCGGCTTCACAAAGTCGAATTTCTCGAGCGAATGCATAAATTGCAAGAAGCAGCAATTTTAATTTGCCTGCTCGTTTGCCTGATTTGAGCCCTCCCAATTATTTTCTTTGGGGGCTACTTAAGAGAACGTGTATATGTCAATAAGCCAACAACCATCTTGCAGCTAAAGAACAACATACGAGAAGAAATTCGAGCATTATGCCCAGAAATCCTGAGAGAACTGATGGAAAATGCCTTAGAAAGAGCTTGACTTTGTGGATCTGAAAATGGACATGATGTCATTTTTCATGTGTAATCAGAAAAAATTCCCGATCCTTATACTATATTTTGGGGAATAAAAAAATGAAAATATTACAAAACAAAAAAAATTATTAGTTTTTAACCCCTTCGTCCTTTTTCCGCCACCCTGTATATCTGAAGCATATCTAAGAGCGAAATAGTTATAGTTATACAGGTAGTTATAGATATACTTCTTTTAGAAGTACTTCTCACAAAAAGATAAAGTTAACTATAATCATATACTTCGAGATATAGTTAACTGTATCAACACTAGACAATACATAATCATGAACTTATATGAATGAGCATGAGCATTATATGAAAGTCAGCTATGTAAGCCATTCCATCTTTAAAAATTGTGTTTCCATTTCCATCAACGATTTTCAAGAAACACGAAGATTCTATGTCCTGTTTATCAGAATGTTTAGCAAGAATTTCAGGTCTGCATCCTACTTTATCAGAATCATATTTTATTTGCCTCAAAGTACAGTAAAACCTCGATTTCTGAACACTCCATTAGTCTGACAAAAGGGACCACAATTCCAAGGTTCCCAGATTACCGAAACTTAAGCTAAAAATACATATTTTTCAAAAAAGTATTTTTATTATTTTTTAGTGCTTCAAATATAAAATAAGATTGTTTCTCATTATTTATTTTACCAACAAGGTCATAATATCATATTAAACCTGAGTCAAATGACTATCAAGCGTAGACTGACTCAAATTTATAAATTTTAGCTCGAAAATACGAGATCCAACAACCGATTCTAAATTGGACACACACACAAATATAAATCAGAAGCTTTATCCAATCCTTATCAATCCTTATATTATATTAATATTATCTTATTATTCAAAACGCAGCACTGGCTGATCTAAACTCGAAAAATTAATAAACTTTTATCCTTAAAAAAATTAAAATAAAGTACGATTTACTCACTAATGACCCACCCAACACAATTTATTACTAATAAAGCAAAAAGCGCTAAAAAGAAGAGCAAACTTGCAAAAATAAAAAATTTTGATATTTTTTCTTAAAAAGTTTTTGTTAAATAGGGTTTTATGTCATAAGCACCCACACCGCTGATAAAGATGCTCAGATTTCCGAAAAATACAGCCATTATCAGTGACTGTCCAGAAATCGATATGTACATATGTGACCAAAACTTGTCCGTATTCCAGATTTGAGGGTGTCCAGATTACCGAAATTTTTACCTGTAGAAAATATAGGATTTCTGACCTTTCCGGCCAAAATCTGCCACATTAGGGAGGTGTCCAGATTATTGAGTGTCCAGAAATCGAAGTTTTACTGTACAGCTTAACATTTTTGTTGAGCGTTATTGTTCTTCAAAGTACAAATTTTCTTTAAATTTCTCCTATTTTTAAAAAAGATTCAAAATTTGAGTGCAGTCGAGTCCGCTTACTTGCAAGAACTGGATAATTTAATTTTTTTTTAAACAACTGTTTGCAGAGAAATAAATATTTGGTATGCACTGTATGTGTAGTTTCAGTTGAAGCAGTGCAACGATGCCAACAGCGCCATTCACTATCGGAAATGAGTGAAATACTCGTAAAATACTGATCACAGTACACACGGGTACCAGTAGCCAGTCCTTCGCATAGATGAGCGATCACTAGAGCACCAACGCCTAGATCAGGCACGGGATGATACGAACTTACACCTT
>JAQGBA010001515.1:0-14282 GCA_034698125.1 Prionchulus punctatus | reverse complement strand
ATCATCATTGTTTATATTGTAAAAGATTGATCAAGTTTTCAATGAACTAAAAAGGGAAGAAAAATGAAGATGATAACAAGATTGATGAAAGTACAGCTTTTTGACTGAAAAAATACGCTGAATACTTGAAAGGTGAAAAGAGAACAATGATAATGTCAAAAACGGCTTGGAAACAAAGTGAATCAAAATTGATTGAAAAATTCAACAATGACAACGTTGTCATTAGTTAACTAAGAACTAACCTTGGAACTAGTCAGAACTAGTCCTGGAACTAGTTCTTGCTTGGAACTAGTTCTTAGTTCTCAGATTTTGGAACTAAGGGACTAGAACTAGTTCTGTGGCCGTCGGAACTAGTTCTCGAGCTAGTTCTAATAACATAAGGCTGCAGCTAACATGTGCTAAAAGCAGCAAAAAAATTGCAAGAAGCGCAAGTTGACACTGCATTATTTTGACGCATTGAATTTTACTATCAAAGTGCATAAAATTTCAGTTTAATTAAAATAATTTTTATTAGTGACACTTGCAGTGGAGATATGTCAAATATGGACAATATTTCTGAAAGTGGAGATATCAATTTGGAAAATTTGGCGGGCGAAGAAAATATTTTTAGTGATCCAACAACTAGTGGCGACGGGAATTTATCATCAAATATTAAGAATCGAAAGCGCTTTAGTGGAGAGAAAAATCCCATTCACAATCATTTTTCGTTCGATGAAGTCGTGAACAAAAGTGAATGCAAGCATTGCAAGACAAAATTGGCAAATAAATTTCCAACAAATTTAGAAAAACATTTGAGCAAAAAACATCCCACTGTGTACAAAGATTTTTTGTCCTCTAAATCTTCGGGAAAATGTTCACAAAAGAAAGTTAGCCGAAGTTCGTCGGTAGCTTCGTCGTATGATCAAGAATCGATTGAGCAATCATTTTTAAAACTTGAAAAGAAGGCCGTGGGAACCAAGAAAGGAACTGTTGAGTACAAATCGATTTTTCAAGCAATTGCTTTGGCATTCATGGCAAATAGCCTTCCTTAACGGTTAGTTGAAGATACATTTTTTCAACAAATGTTGGATGCGATTTCAGGTGGTAGATGGAAGAAATTGTACCCATTGTGTTCGGAAATTAGTACTGAAATTGAAAAATTTACATCACGTCTAAAAGAAAACATCACATCTTCTATTCAAGCTTCGAGATTATTTTCAATAACTGTCGATTTGTGGTGTTGTCCAGGCTACTCCTCTGCATTTGTTGGAATCATTTGTCATTTTTACGATCACAATGAGGACACTTTGAAATGCGCCTTGTTGGCATGAAGAAAAATTGAACAATCTCACACTGCGGATAATATTTACAAAGTTTTTCGAGACGTTTTATAAGATTGGCAACTAGAGGAGCATAAAATTTTGCGAATTGTGATGGACAATGGTTCCAGTGTCGTGGAAGCTTTTAAGTAAGCCATTTTCTATTGTAAGGTTTTGCATTAATTTAGCTAATAATATTATTTCGTTTAGAGAATGTTTAATGTTGCTTATGGCTTGGAGATTTGGCGAAGGTGTTTTGGAGGATGCTGATATTGAATCAGTGCATCTTGTCGACATTAACCTCGATGAAAGCTTTGTTGAAATGGAAGACAGCGAAGAGGATTTGGAGCGGCACAAAGAAAATGAAGAAGAAGCCAGCATTTATTTTGAAAGAAAAAAATGGATTAGCTGTTTTGCGTATAATCTAATGCTTGCTGTTAAATCGGTAAGTCAACAAATTGTTCCATGCATGATACTCAGTTACACATCCCATTGCACCATTTTATTTAGGAAATTGATGTGGATGAAGAAATAAAAAATATCAAAGAAAATGCTGTCAACTTGATTGCAACGGTTAGGAATCGTCCAAAAGCGCTCAAATTATTACACTCCCAGTTACTCAAGTTGATTAGGATCAGATGGATTTATTGGTTCTACGTATTCGAATGGCTTCTGTCTGTGAAGAGGTCACTAATGGAAATATGCGATCAAGTGACTCCAAAAATAATCCATGGAATATCGCCTGTTCAATGGGAAATTTTGGAAGCCGTCACTCAATTGTTGCAACCATTCGCTCAAGCCGTTACTCGTTTGGAAGGTCAATGTTATGTTACTATATCTGAAGTTTATCCAATACTCTACGGTTTGATGTCGAAATTAGAAACAGTAAGTACTTTTTTCTCTTTATAAATATTTCTGCACAGTATGCACAAGCATTTTCTTTTGTAGCAAAAATCACGGCTCTACAGTGGTATTACTTTAACCGCTCGTAAGCTGCTTAATGAAATCAAAAAGCGATTCGATTGAGTTTTGAATACCAAATCCGACGATTTCGATGCTATTTATGTTTTATCTATTCTTCACGATCCAAGATATGCTTTGCTATTGGAAGGCGAATTATTAGAAGCGGCTGAAGACGAACTCAAGAAAATAGTGAGTAACTAGTTACTTTTAGCAACTGAATTATTATTAGCAATAATTTATTTTTAGTGCATGTCTCAGAAAAAATAGTACTTTTCATTTTTTTAGGTAGCAACGTATGCTGCTGACGAGAACGAAAATGCAAGCGAATCCAATGATGGTTGCACCAATTTGGATGAAGAGAATACAGATGATTTATTGGCAATTGCACGAACAAAAGTGAAAGAGCAGAGGCAATTGGAACCAGAACGAACACGCAAACGATGTTTGAATCAGAGTATAAAATGTATTTGATCCATGCAAAGATTTCAACTACTGATCCATTGACTTACTGGAAAGACAAAAAACTGATTTTACCACTTTTGCATTCGATTGCAGTTGACGTGTTAGCTGTTCCAGCAACGTCAGGGCCTGTAGAACGAGTTTTTAGCAAGGCAAGTTTGGTCTTGAAAAGGAATCGTCATAATCTTAGTGACAGAAAAATGGAGCTGGAAGTATTTTTTAAATTTAATATGGACTGCTTGTAAGCGATTTTAAGAGTTTGGCATTTCTTGCATATTTTTTAGATATGCTTATCATACGATATGTAGAATAGTAATATTGCATCTTGCTATGAATAAAATAATATATTTAAGACTGTTATCGAATTTTGGAATAGAATATGGGATTTATTCAAAACTTTTTGCCTTTTTATTACTTTGTATGTACATAGGCAAAGAACTAGTTCTGGAACTAGTTCTTTCGTCCAGAGAACTAAGAACTAATCCAGTTTTCGAAAAGTTAATAAAACATTAATTCGTACCATTAGACGTTATATTATGGAGAAAGATTCTTCTTTGCCCGAAGGAAACGCATTATTGGTATTGAAAAACTGAATTCAGCATAAAAAAAGTCAAACAGCAAATTTGATTTAAAATTTTTTCAGGAACAGGAACATTTAGCATTGGAAAAAGTTGTGGAGAAATTCGAAGTTGAAGAAAATGTAAAATTTAGAACGAAATATTGTCAATATTTTTTATAATAAATTTGTAGACATTTAGAACGATGATGAAGCGAAAAGCATGAAGATAAAATACATAAAACGCATAGTTGCAATTGTGGTATCGATTTTACTACTAAGTAGCATAATTAGTTTAGGATATGGCATTATCAGCAAACGAATGAGCAATGAGCGCGATTATAAATTGCTGCTGATAAAATCGTCCAGCGAAATCGGCTCGGATTGCAATTCATCAAAATTGCAGCCGCCTTGCACCGCGATTGTAAATGCGACTGTGCTGAAGAAAAACTCGCGAAATTGGAATTCCTGCTTAACCTGCGGATATACCGTATTCGAATTGATCTTCAGGTTGACTATGTGGAACGATTCCTTCCTTATTCACTACAGCGTCGAAAAAAATTCCGAAGTCAGTAAAGTCAACATCGACACCAGAAGGCCGAAAATCAGATATTCCTACTCCATTAAATATACAACAACGTGGAAAATCCAGGACGAACATAGAAATCGTGAGACGACCATAAATTTGCCTGAATTGGAACTTGAAACGAAAAGATCCAAAGACGGCGTGTTTCCAAATCCGGCTGAGAATTCGTGTTACGAAAAAACAGCGCTGGATTTCACTGCACGAATTTCGGAACGAAATTCGAATATCAATTATCCCGTCGCAACAATTTCCATATTGAATCCCACTTGTTCGAATCGGTTGAGACTGATCGAGAGTTATGCAAATTTGGGGGAATCGAATCTTGTTTTTATATATCCGAATATGTATCACAGATTCGACTCGTCTATCAACTATGCAGCGATCGTGGCTGGCGTTTCGGCGTTGATTTTTATTTTCGGCTTATTATTGCGTTCGATTTATTTTGGTTTGTGTTTTAAATGGAAGAGGGGCGTATTGTATACTCTCGAAGACCCGTTTTCGCTCGTCATTTTTACCATTCTTGCAATTTCTACATTAATGTTTATCATGGCTTGTTTTACCATGTTGTTTTTATGGTTGGCCAGTTATTTTGTTTAAATAAATTTTCAATATTTAGGTCAACTGAATTTTGTTCTGCAAGATGTTTTGTAATGATTGCAATCATCCTGAAATATCTATTGCAGCACAAGTACCTATACGAATAACATATTGTTGTGCCAAAATGCAAATCAGACGTAAGCAGACATACAGTATATCATCATTGTGGGAAATTAAAATAACCTGCATAAGATTACAAAGAAATCTTTGGTCAAAGTCTTCAGCATAATTAAGAAATGTTTGAAGAGTTGAGCATAATTATAAATAGTTACAGCCTAAAACGAAAACCTTTTGTCTGCAATTTTCAAAGAATAGTGACAAAAGAGAAACCTAAAATGATAAAATTTAATGAAGTGAAGCATTTTGAAAAATTCAAAACAAAATAATATTACGATCAAATAAAAGCGTTACGGAAAATTGATAACATGTAAATATTTTGTTTCTCAGTTCCCCTGCCCTATTTATTGAAAGAAATAAAAATCGTCAGCACAAGATAAAAGTAGGTGGTTATAAAATGCGACAGATCTATAAAGATGAGACAACTCTCAAGTAAAATCTCATTTATCCCACAGAAGGAAACGATTATTCATATTTCCATGGAAAAATCATGAAGGTAACAGCCACCCATTTCGGTAACTAATTTTAGAAATTGTATCCTTTTCTGGTTTGGTTGCTAATTTTATAATACTGCCAACTTTATATTCGTCTACAAACACCGCTGAAATGATACGGACAACTCAGAAAAACACGCTTTTATGGGTAAAATGTTACGAAGTGACGGTTCGTAATTGGTTGCCGTTCATGCATCGAATTTCAGATAGGTTTTTTTTATCCTATTAAAACGTGATAAGCGTGCGTTTGTGGTGTATGCCAAGGATTAAAGGTAAAAAAGGAAGTTTATAAGGAAAAATATGAAAAATTTATATTTATTTCAATGAAATTGTTTTCATCCGCAATTTATTTGATATTTGCCATAAGTTATGTTGCTCTATCGAATATCGTCTGGTCTTACATAAGGATTATATCCCAAAAAAAGGCATTTTTAGGACATGGAAGAAGCTGAAAAGACATGAAAGACATGAAAGAACTTCACCCAAGTCGATTGGCTGCAAACTTAAATCGAGCATCGTTTTAGTCAGAGCAATTTGGTACGTCAGATTTGTCGGAGTTGAAAACATGTCTTGTCTAAGCTTTTTATAGTTTTTATGAGAACCAAAGGTGGTAGAGCGGAATTTAAAACGAACAGAATTCTATGACTGACCACTACCATGATGTTGATATTCGACAGATTAGCGATCAAAAAAACAATGCAAAAAGCGAGTAAAGTGTTTATATTATTTACAAGCGACGTTTTAGTGAAGAGTGATATAGCTGCCACATTGGAGAAGGTTTCAATCCTGCTGTATCTTTATTCGTGATGCTGTTTGCTAGCAAGCCGGTCAGGAATGATGCTGTCATATTACTGAAACGTAGTTTTTGTTGCAAGTTGGTGAACACAAACAATAGCTCGCAAAATGCTGCAATATCGTTGAATCAGATAAATCTGTTTTCAGATAAATCAATTTATTTTCGTAGTTTGTACTTATTAAAATATATGTTTCAAAGGGCTTTTATCGAAAACAATGTTATATTATTTAAATCAAGTGCAAATTTGTTTCTACTTGCCAACAAAATCACTGCAAGAAACTGCAATGCATTATATTATTTGGCCGATTTAATGGCTTTGGAAATGCATACCATTTGTTACTTTTGTATTAACTGTGTCCTAATTCGAATTAAATTCATTTTAATAGTGTGTTAATTTGATTGCAGGGACCCTGATGTGAAAAAAATAATACCATTGCTCTCCTTGATTCTAATTTGTTTCTTTCACCTGCATAAAATAAAAAATAAAATTATATCGTTTTTAAACATTGATTTTCTTTAATATTACTTTGTTAAAAAAGACATTTGGTTTCGAGCATTGAAAAGTAACAAACAATGTGACACATGCTAGTCGAATGACAGTATCACTTCTGAATAATTTGTCATTTGACATTATAAAAACATATAAAATTCTCTTTTAAACGCCCACTAGTTTCAAATACTTTTTATGATGTTTATCTCAATAGAAACCGGATTCAACTAGATATTGAAATAATGGGCTGAAATTTGGGGTGATTGATTCCCCGCTAAGGTCTGCAACCATGCCAAATTTTCTCAAAATCGAATCGCCTTTCATATACCTGAACCGCCACTCTCAGTCATCTACTGCAGAAAAACAGAACTGTAATATCTGACTGTCAGCACTATCACTCATTCCACAGCATATGCTGCTACTTCTTGTGGGTGCTGGCTGACTGTCCAGTTATGGATGCGTTTTTCTGGTCAATATCGCACCGCTGTATCATACGGCCGCACAGTACAATCAACATTTGAGGTGCCACTTCATTGTTCATGGCCAGGTAGATGATCACATTCAAGAATGCATTACCGATGTACAGATAACAAAAGATGAAGTTGTACCAGCTGAATCCGCCGAACCATGTTATGCAACTGAATGTCACGTACGTGATGACAAACATGCTGGAAATTATGCCAAATTGGATGCTCAGGCGCATTTCACGATTCCGCTTCCGAATCTCTGCGCCTATTGCCGTTGTTTGAAAAGACTTGCCGGACTGAGGCTGGACTTTACGACTGATAAGGGAACGCTTTATCACTATGCTCGGGTAACACATGATGCAAATAATGGTAGAGATCCAGTTACACGGCTCGAAGAACATCTGGTACTTGTCCGATCGATTCTCGGGGTTCCAGTGACTCATGGTATAGATGTCGGGTCGGGCTACCATATCTGCACAGCACGTGTCCAGCTTGCCGACCATGTAGATGGCCGTTGAGATGAACCAGACCGAACCAGCGTAGATCATCATTCTCTTGGCTGTTATCCATATTTTGTATTGTATGGGAAAGAAGATGGCCATGCTCCGTTCCAGGGCCAACGAGGAAATGTTGGTGATGGTGGCGAACCAGGAAATTGAGGTCGTTAGCCCAAAAATGACCGCTGATATTTCTGGCTTTGGGTAATAGTCGAAAAGGAGGATGGCCGGTGCTGTGTACAGTGCCACACCCAGCAGTATCATCGTGTCTGCCATGGCTTGACTGAACATGAGAATTAGGGTCGGTCGTTTGTTATAGTGCCGATGCTTGATGGCAGTCACCAAGTACCAAATGTTCAGGAACAGGCCCAGAACAGCTTCCATTTCTTGTAACATCATCATAACGACTTTTGTGGAAAGTTGGGCTTCAGTGATGTTAGTTTGGTTCATTTTGGATGACCAATTTTGTAAATGACCAATTATCACAGAGAACACCTTCTGCACTAATTGGCTAGTGTCCTTGCCACAGGTTTTTCGAAATAATATATACCTTTCGTTCTGTCCAGTTCTTTTCAATGAGTTGAATCTCGATCGTATTAGGCTATTGCTTATAAGCTCTAATTTCCTTTTAAACCTTATAAGCTCATATTTTACCTTGCAAACCTTTCATGCCTTATAAGCTGTTAGAAAAAATAGCTTTAGGCAACAATTTGCCGTGCCAAGCTTTTCGAAGAAAGTAAATCATCTTTGACGTATCCTTTGGCATTTCAATAGAACAATAATACATAGGCCTTCTGCCATTGCTCGACCGACTTGCTTCCTATACTTTAAGGCAAAGATTTCATCACGGATATGACACTACCTTCCACCTGCTCATGGGGCACCAATTCGAACCAAACCGAACCGAAAACAGAATCGATTATCCCTCGCATGGTTCAGGCCATGATCACCTGCACCATCACCATGGAAGCTTTGAAGAGAAGAAACGTGATCTTTAACTCCCTTGTAATTTCAGTAAAATATGCTAAGAATAAACCTGCTGCATGAGGGCTTCGTGTTCACTGACTGTAAACCCAAGATCTTAGTGGGCGATAAGGAATAAAAGTATGAAGTATGAAGTGTCCGTATATATTGAAAAAGCGAGATGTGGGGAAGTGAGTGAGTGATGTCAGGAAAAACGGTGAAGACTTGCACACTGGAGAAATTATTGTCCCTTAGTTTTACTTGCATGATTAACTTTCTTCGTGCAAAGAAACTTACTTTCTATTGGTAAAATTAACATGGCAAGGTGTGGCGAAATCGATGTCGATAAAGTCGACTAGCTAGGGTATTAGTGTGTTAGGGCGACACTGGTATGTTTCCTGTGACACTTGAGATGTGTTTGGATGACACCTCAATTTCGAAGCAAACCATCGACTGTGCTTGGACGACATCTTTTGACTGACTTTGAGTGTGATTTATGTGGACACCTAAAGTGTCTGATACTTTTATATTCAGTTGTCAGAAATAATGCCTACATATCAATGTAACAGTATGACAGTCCGCATCAACGACACTTCCTGACGGATATTCACAATAACAGCCAAAAAATCGAGAAATGGTGTTTCAGGATGAATCGAGCTCCACCAGGCCTCAGCTAAATGATTCGTCAGTAAAATAGGATTAGTGCCCTCATAAGACAGAAACGTTAACTTCAAATGCCCAGGAACTTTCAAATTGTTGTGTGTTAGCCCCAGTAACAGGATCCATGAAATCATTTTGATGATTGACTGTCTGATGAACATATCTTTGGATTATGAATTAGGTTCCAAGTATCGAGATCAGAGACATATTTCATTAGGCATCTATGACCCTTTACGCATCAAAGATCTCAACAGATGTCACTGTGGTCTGAACCTGTCTACTTGATATTTCAGTGGAATCTTGCTTCAAAAGGCTCTTAGGTAATTATATGCAAGGAGGTCCGCAGCGAGTTGGTTATCGAAATCACTACCTGTTGTACTTTGGAACGCCCAACTCCGCTGCACATGACCTCTTTTTTGGCTACTGTCTTTGAGACTTTCATAATAAAATATTCTTTCCTTTATTCACAATTAGTAACGGGAAATCACCTCCGTTACAGCTTCCCATCCAAAATGAGGTCGTACATGAAGTCCCAAACTTACACAATCACACCACTCAGTCTCTCTAGTACACAGAATGAAAATGAAATGGAAACAGTAATGAAACCAAGCCCTACCATAGAAGCCACTCAAGGGTTACCTCAATAAGGTACTGGGTTACATAAAATACAGTACATTATATCACAAATTGTAGTGAAACACTTGATAGTCTCCTGGAAGCTTCTGTCTGGCCCTTTGGAATGGTCCGGATGCGACTAGTGATGGAGGCTGTCAATATCACACTTCCAGATCCTACATTGTGTCCTTAAGGCTCTAGGAGCTCACTTCAAAACGAAATGTAAACACATGATCAAAATATTATGTGGACAATATAATATATAATATATAATATATATATATATATAATATATATAATAATATATAATATAATATATATAATATATAATGTAGTCATCTTAACTGTTGGCATTTATATTACTATCAGCATTTATATTAATTATAGCCCATCCAAGGGAAATTTTCAGCTGCAAATATGGCTGATGACTTTCATTTATTTTTCACACTTAATACCTAAACTAGCATTGACGACCATCATACATGACTTCGACTTCATCCCGAGCTTGGAACTGAACCATCTGCCAGGCGATTGACAGCTCAGCGCTCGTGGCTCTTGACTATGATCGAGTGGAGTTAATCATCCAACCTTCCATTTCATGGCTAGATATTCCGTTGGTGCAAATAGTTTCAGATTTCATTCGCAAACATCACAACAGTGAGAAATAAAAAAGAGTCTTTGTTCGATTTAGTGTACAAATGCTTCACTTGCTTGAGCATCAAAGGACATCTTGTTCAAACGGCTTTCGATCAGCGACAATCAGATGTCAAACAATCGTAACCTCAATCACTCAGTCTGTGAAATTTAATTGCGAGCATTTATTTTGTTTTTGTTAGCTGAAATTGCAGCGATTATTAAAAAAATTTCGTTGGAATTGATTTCGCAGTAATTTGCTGAAACCGATTATGCATTCGGATCAAAGAATTTCTCCGTATCAACGATTTCATAATCGACTTAATCAGTCAAAAATCGAAATCAAAAAGCATTTTTGAATTTTGATATCGATATATTCAGCCAATTTGCAAATCAATTTCACCATAAATTTATATTTTTCAGCATTGAATTTGCCTACCCTTTTGCCTAACCTTTCTAATTTCTAATTCTTTCAACAACAAATCGTCAGTCTGCAGCAAAAGGAGCGTATCTGCACTTTTTTCCGATATGGAGATATGCATACCAGCAGGTAGATCTCGACGAGCTCTATCATTCTGCAAAAAGGGCGTATCTGTAGCTCCAATATTGATTTTTTGACAGCTTTTGCAAAAAAAGCACAATGCATTATAACCTGTATGCAAAATGTAACTTCAAATCCTTCTATCTCAAAAACATGAAAAAGACAGATACGCCCCTTTCACTGCAGACCAATGAAATGACTACGTGACTGTGAAAAAGACAAAGGTGAATATTTTGAAAAAAAAACGCATTATATTGGTTCAATTGTGAAAATTTTTTTGTTTTTTTATCATCTCATTCCAGTCTTTTATGTCCGGAAAGTCCTATGTACATGTTAATCTCCTGTTCCTGCTTTTTATGTCCGATATGTGATTTGAAGAACTCTAATTCTTGCCATGGCCGTCCAGGAAGTCCTACACATGTGTGGAGAACTTTTATCACCTTTTTGTCCATCAGGGGGCAGTTCATAAAGTACGTGTACGAGCCGAAGGATAGGAGGAGGCAAGAAAAAGCAACCAAAAAGTACGGAGGAGGAGGAGTCAGGCGGCAGCATACTTATGCTTATTAAAAAAGCATGCTAGATTTTATATTACTTTTTCTAACAATGTTTCTTGGTAAAGAGTTCCAATTTTTGATAACACGACGCGAATAGAAATGGTACGAGAACTAAGTTCATACAGCGAATGACTGTTGTTCTACCTTGTTATGGATGGCAGGATTCTAACAAAAAAATCCTCAAATTTTACAGAAAAGCGCCAAAAATAGACTGTTTACTGCAAATGAACATTGTTTTCACAAAATCTTGCACTCAAGTCAGCATTTTTTACCAATAAAAAGCAAAAATTTCGATCATAGTTCTAATTAAATCTTTGCAATTACTATTGCTCTTTGGTTCGAGCTCAGTTGGTGAAGTGCATTTCTCCAAAATGTGGCTTATTTTTTTCAGTCTCCAATTTTAAAACTTAAAAATTTTTGAAGTTTATAACGTCATTCCATTTTGCATAAAAATATTAGAACAATATTATCGATTGACGATGAAGAAATATCTATTACGCCGCGGCATAAGGATGACTTGCAAATGCCGATTTTTGAGAACATTTTTGATCAACTTGCTTTGAATCCTTTTAGTGAAATTGAATAATGTTTGTTTGTTACTTTGTTACTTTATGTCTGCCTTAGTGTTCTTTTTTGCCAACCTGCCCTTGAGGCTAGGTTACTTTTTTTCTCAACTGTTTGTTATAGGTTACATCGTGTGGTACTGTAGAATGAAAATAATTATGTATGAAAAGTTGATTTATACTTCTTTTCTTCTCTAAGCACAAAAAATTTACACGGGAAGGGGGGTGTCGCTAGATTTGTACATTCTTTTTTAGGGGTGTCTGGAAAAAAGTACAAAAAGTGTACAAGGGGAGGGGAGAGGCAAAAAACCCTAATTTTTCGCGAATGTACTTTATGGAAGGCCCCCAGGGCATTTTCCATTTTCTCGTTCATAATCAGGGATCAAATGTGTCACCAATCAACCCCCCCCCTCCCCGAAAACCAGAGTTGTACACTGGCCAAGGCATTAAGCCAGCAACGATATGGTACTGTGTTCCATATAATAATAATAATAATAAGAAATTTATTTGTGAATAACAAAGTATATATTAATCCAACAAACGTAAAATATTAATGTTATACAAAATAGCACAAGAAGAGCGACACTTATTACTTAATCCTGCTCCTGAGCACAGAAACTAAACTTAGAAGAGCTGACTGCGACGTGAAAAGATTTTATATTACTTTTTCTAACAATGTTTCTTGGTAAAGAGTTCCAATTTTTGATAACACGACGCGAATAGAAATGGTACGAGAACTAAGTTCATACAGCGAATGACTGTTGTTCTACCTTGTTATGGATGGCAGGATTCTAACAAAAAAATCCTCAAATTTTACAGTTTACAAAACAATTCATTATTTTATAACAAACAAAAGATCTTTTTATTTATTTTTCATTTTAGATTTTTATTTAAATTTTTCATTTATTCTACATCAAACTTCTAAAGGTTCAAGATTTAAACAAATAAACCTTTCAACATAAGTTAAAGAACCCATTCCGGGTAAAAGTCGACAGAAAGGTTTTTGCACAGACTCAATTTTATCACCATAAAAATATGTTAGCAAAAAAGGTGCTCAAATGATGGAAGCGTATTCCAAAACTGGAAGGACGTGATCTTTATAAGCTTTCAAAAGTATAGCCAGGTTATGAGTCTGGAAACATTAAAAAATAAAAAAATACAATTATAAGAAAGTACAGTAATTGTAAAAGGCAACAATCCTTGGCAAACTGTTGGTTGTCCCTTTGGTGAATCTATCTGGGCCTGAATCCTTGGATGGCACGGGTGTGGCTTGTGATTGGAGGTAGGAATGAGGGATTCCACATCCTACACAGAGCAATAAAAGGGTTGGAAGAAAATTGAAAAAAATTTCTAAAACTGTTGTTTTTTAAGTTAGGGGAGACGTCGAAATGGGTACCTAAAATTTTACATAAACTGGATGAAAAAGTGGATGTTTTATTTATGTACGTTTACATAAACTGAATATCCAGTTTACGTAAAATACATAAATGAAACATCCACTTTTTCATCCAGTTTACGTAAAATTTTAGGTACCCATTTTGACGTCTCCCCTTAGCAAAGTTTATGAAGTTAAAAACAGCTTAGCTTTTTCTTTACCACTTACAATAATCAGTTGTGCACAATTATTGAAGATTGTGCAACACGTCAGTTACTTTCTGAGCCAGTCATTAGACACGTTTTTGTAACGTTCTTCTAAGGTTGATTGGACCAATCTCAGAATTAAAGTCTAAAAAACCTACGTTGTAGAGAAAGAACAGAGAAAAAGTCCTTAGAATTTTAGGACCATTCGAGCTTCAGTTTACTTTCCATCGCTTCCTAGGATCTTCTCAAAATTTAAATTTTTAGAAAAAACCTATATTGGGAAAAGGGCAGAACTCAAGTGAATTCGAATTGAACAAAGAATTGTGCACATGCACACAACATGCACATATAATTATCACGCAAAATATTACATAAAGGTTAAGTCGGTTGGAAAGGGGGTTTTTTGGAGTTTATTTAGGAAGGATTGAAACCCAGGTAAAGGAAGTTAGTAATAGTTGGTAAAAGATTTTGGACATAGGAAGAAATAGTTAGTTAGTAAGGGTATTAGACCCCCACAGGGACCTGACCAAGGAAATAATTAATAAACTGTAAAAATAAAATAAACTGTAAAATAAACTGCACCAAACCAATGAAATACATTATATGGATACCAATGGAATACTCATCAGAAGCACAGGGTGGCTGATAAGTATGGGCGCGCTGTTTGACACTGATATTTCATGATTACAAGCAGACAAAGCATTTTTGTTTTTTCCATTTTTTGTAGTATTTTTTATGGGCTTTCTCGTGATATATTGTTTATTTGCTTTTTAGTTGGTTATGAAACCCTGTGTTCATCGTTTAGCTATTGCTCAACTGGCGGCGAATGGCGAGAAGGCTTCAAGAATTGCA